>VWPW01007396.1:1058167-1159678 GCA_013389825.1 Crypturellus undulatus
GCTTCACCCCGCGGCGGCGCCGGTGCCGCCGGTGCCGCGATTGGCTGCGCGGCGGCTTCGCCCCAGAATGCAGCGCATGGCGCGTCATTGAAGAGAGACCATGATGGCGGCGGCGGCCGCGGCGGCGGGGGCCCCGGAGGTGATCGCGCAGCTGGAGAATGCGGCCAAAGTGCTCATGGTGAGGGGGCCGCCCCAGCCCCGCGCTCCGCACGCGGCGCCCCCTTCCTCAAGCCTCCTCCTGCTGCTCCTGCCGGCGTCCGGACCGCCGAGCCCCGCGGGGGGATCCCGCACCCGGCCGCCTCCCGCTCCCCACCCCGCTCCCTCCTTTCCCGTTCCCCGGGCGGGCTGTGGGGCCTCGGGCCTGGGCAAGTGGCCGCGGGACGAGCGGCGGCGCAGGCCGAGCACGTGCAGGGCCGCCGGCGCTGCCCGGGCCCCCTGCTCGGCCCTCCGGCCGGTGGAAGCTGCGGGGCTCGGGGGGGTGCTCCTGGAAACCCGCGGCAGCCCCTTCCTTAGAAACATAAAGTCTCGTGTGTCCCGGAGCGGGTTGGGTCCTTCTGAAGGAAAATCGGCGTGCAGGCATGTGCCCTTTGCAGGTCCCCAAAATGCGGCTAGTCCAGAGAGCATTGTGTGAAACCCGCTCGCACCCTGCCCGGGTACGAGATTCCAGCCCAGCAAAGCTGGGGAGGTGTCAGCGGTAAGGGAATGTGAGGGTCACCGAGCAGGGAGGCTGGAGCCGGAGCAGGCAGCGAGCCCGGCGTGGAGCCCTCACCCACGTGCGGCCCTTGCGCAGCCGGAGCTGGAAAAGCGCTGCATGTACTTCTGACAAAAATCCCCAAACTAACTAAAGTTAGGTGATTCTGCAGCAAACCTTAATGCCGCATGGAGAAAGCCTAAGGATGCAAATCACGATGTGACTTTGAGTTGCTTTAAGGTTTACATATGTTGCATCAAAATTTAACTACAGGATCAGTAGATGTTCTAACAACATCTAAGTATCTCTCAGAAAAAAGTATTTCTAAATACCAGCTGTTCTTGACTATGTAAAGGAAATGTGTGTATTATAATGGCATGGAGTGTGGGGGAGGAAGAAAGCCAGAGGTTATGGACCTTTTAGTATCAAACTGTCATTCTTTGGAGTGACCTCTCCAAAGTTTTGCATCTGTGCTGGAAAGCTTTCAGGCTGCTTGTGTCGGCATACCCTGTATTGTGTTGGTGTAGCTCCCCTGGTAGTGCAGAGCGGCAACTGCCATGCAAAGCTTAAGCAGATAAAAGTGTTTGTACAGGGAAAAGATGCAGGATTTATATGGACGTGCTTATACTTCTGATGGAAATTAGTTGTTGCACTTACTGGTAAAATCCTGACTCAGATCTGCATGCATTTGGTTCTTAGAGTCTTTGCTGCATTTTTCAGCTTTTCCTCTCCCTCCAGCCTCTAACAGTATGAAAACTGATTGGTTGCTTTTTCTTGTGTTTTCACTGCTGCTCGTGAGAGTCCCAAAACAGAACTGAACTCGCCAGAACTACATCCCTCTTCCCAAGGAAACCATGTGGAAATGGCGAGAGTTGTCAAAGCTCCCTGTGAGGGCTCAGCTTTGAGAAGGCTCTGAGAAGGATGGGCTGTGAAAACTACTTGGAGTTGTTGGTTTGTGTTTCTTGTTCTTAAGAACCATCATGTCCCTGGCGTGACAGAGGAGAGGAAAAGTCCAGGATCCAGGCATGTTGCTCTGCAAAATGGGATATGGGGCTGCAGGTCTGGAAGGGTTGTGCTCTCTACCACTGGTCTTTCTCAACAGTGACAGTGGGAACGTGCAGGCTGAAGTTTAGTGCAGCTCCTGTACAATGCTGATCTTCACTTAATTTAGCCAGACAACTACTTTAAGTGTTTGGTAAAATCTGCTTTAAAGGTTTGGGGATGGGGCTGTGCGTGGCGGTTGGGAGGCCTGAAGTGATGAAACAGCTTGATGGGATCAGGTAGGTGTTTCTGGAAAAACCTGAGGAGGATGGTGAGCCTGATGCTCCTAACAGAGACCTTCAGAAGAAACTGGCACTTTGGAGAGAGATCTGGAGAAAGGAAAAGGCAATGCTGGGAATGCCCTTGACAACAGACAGCAAGGAGTTTTGTCTAGGTGGGGAGTGGCAGAGACATCCAGGAGAGTAGATGGTTTCAGCGCAACAGTTGAGGGAGATGCTGGTGATCTCTGCAATCTCTGTCACAAGGCGGGCATTAGAAGTGGGTCCGAGTGTCTGAGGATGGAGTGTGCTGTGGGGAGACATTACATGACGTCTGTCTTGATTTTGACTGAAATCCCAAGCCTGGAATGGCAGAGGAGGGGGAGATTAAAGGGGTAGAGAAATTTGGCCGTGCGAATAAAAAGAGAAAGTGAATCTGTTTAACTTTGCATCAGAGTTAAGTATGGATTATCCCGATTTTACCAGATCTTCAACAAGTATTCTTATAATTTGTGTTTGTTGCTATGTCTTAGATAAGATTTCCTTTAGAAATCTTATCAGGAATATGAAGTACATCATACTTGTTCTCACCTCACAAATTGGTGATCTTCATGGGCTTTACACATCCTGACCTGCAGTGTATGAGGGCCTCGGAGGTTTTAGTCTCTCCCTTCACCAAGCTGCTCTTACCTCTGTATAAAAAAGGTTGCCCTTTCTTACCAGTAGTGCCGTTCAACAGGCTCTAGGTGGCCCATGTTCGAAAGGCATAGTTTGGAAAATTATTCAAAAATTGACCTAAGCTGAAGAGTTGTTACAAAAGATTAAGCTTGCATAGTCATTAACTGCCAGAAATGACTTTAAATGCTGGTCTTGTCTTTGGTGTGTGTATAAGAGTATTTACTGTATTAAAAAATGCATGCTTTTTATAGTTACTTCCTTTCCAACAGAGCTAAATAGTGTTTATTTGGAATTGAGTCCCTGTATCACCTTTACACCTCAGGTAATTTAAAACTTGATTCTGTATTTGAGTGCCACAGGTTGCTATATATCTTTAACCTGTGACTTTGGCTTTGGGAAGACCCTATACCAGCATATATATGATCTGAATTTAATGTATCTGTTTCCAAATGACCAGGCTTCCCTTACCCAAGTGTAACAGTTCTTATCTGTTATGCTTTCTTTAGCTCAGGTGGTAATTAATGCTGAATATAATTGATACTAGTTAAGTGTTTAGTAACTGTCCTCGTGGATGAGACAAGACACAAGCTGCCTTGTTAAGGGAAGAAACATAAACCTCATGCCATAGGTGAGAGGGGGAAGTTAGAGACATGCACAGGACTGTCCAGTACAGTTGGTATTGGCAGTTTACTTAAGCAGGTTGAATGTCATCAGATAAATAAAATTCAGTGAAGCCCAAGACTAAAGTTTCAGCTTGTTGCCCCCCAATATGAGGCATGTCCTGCTTCTGCCCACAGCCCCTGCTTTCTCCTGTGCTGAACAGGTGAATAGTGCAAAGCTGATACAAGAATTAAACAAGGGAATGGGTTTCTGGGAACCCATTAAACAAGGGAATAAATTAAATGAGGGAATGGGAAGTGACATGAGCTACTGAGGGAATCTCCCATCTTTGGAGGTGGTCAAAACTTGCCTGAACCAAGGCCTGAGCAACTTGACCTATCTTAGAAGAAAATTCTGCTTTGAGCCAGGTGATGTATGAGGTCGTTTTCATCTTAAATTGCTCTTTACCCTATGGTTCTGTGTAGTGTTGATAGACTGAGTTCAGGAACACTTGTGTGAAGGTTGCAGAAGACTTCCCTTTCCTACAGATGCAGAAGTATTCTGATCTTGCTGTGTTCTGCTGTTGGGGTGATATTGGAGTGGATGAAGCACGTCCTCCACATATTAGTATCTTCTGGAGGTATTTCTTAGTTTGTAGCATATCCTGGCCTTCTGACAGACATTTTGGGTAAAGCTGGGTGGTTGTTGGACTTGTCACTTAATTGGAAATTGGATAGCCATTGGACACTGGTCAAACAAATTTCTGTTTCAAATGGTGAAATAGGCTTGTAAAATAACAGTGTAGGGAGCACATTAGTATCCCTAAAATTCCAGAACAAATTGCTGTATCATCCAGCCTAGAAATTTATGTATGTTATGTTTTAAAAACTTACATTTCTTGGAATACAGGGCCATAATGAAACTCCTTTGTAAGGAAGCTCAACTGCTCATTGAAGTCTGTATTTGTAGGCCAGTTTTTCGAACTAGGAAAGTTGTATAATAGCAAAATGAAAGGAAGGGATGGACTAGACCCCATCTTGTTTTAATAGATTACCTGTTGGAAGTAATCCAGGCAAATAACCTCTCTGTGGTGAGAGGAGTTAAGTCCTCCAGGTCATTACGAGGTGTAACTAACTGAATCTGTGCGTGTGTAGTGCTGGTTTCAACCAAATGTCTGCATAGCTGACAGTGATGGCTTCTAGTAGCTATATAGAGTCTAAAACATGGGGGTGACATGGTGATCCTTCCACTGGCATACAACTTACTTTATCTGAACTTAGTAATTTCAAGAGCATTGTGTTTGATGATGGTTGATGAATTTTTCTTCCATTAATGTGCCTATTTTTTGTATGTTTATATATTATGCATGTCTTCTAGCAATGAACTTTACAGGTGTTCTTGAAAAAATACATTTTATTATTTGATGGAAGCCTCGTGTTTCATCCTTTCGTTCATTCGTTCTTGAATTCTGAGAAATTCCAAACGCTGCTTGGGGATTTCTTGCACTGCATCCTTGGAGATTTTATAGCTATCATATCTCACTCTCCAGTCATCTCTTAGCTGTGCTGAAGGGTCCTAATCTAGCAGTATTTTTTCACTTGGGAGACACTTTATGCATTTATCCATCCTCTGTAATTTTTTTACGTTTACGAAGCCATTTTGAGACGGGTTGACCAGCAAAGCGTTCTTTTGTGATGTAGTTTTACAGTTCTTTTGTGATGTAGTGGTGTAACTGTATATATATATATTTTGTATTCTGTATTCTTTCCTAACTTTTCTTAACATTGTGCTTTTCTTTATTACTTCAGAGTAGCAGGGTGACACTCTCGGAAGACTATGCCAGTGCAGTCTGGATCTTTCCCTGGAGTGGCACTAACTAACTTAGACTACATCACTGTGTAGGGCCAGTTATTCCTCCTTTTGCCTGGGAACTGGTAAGGCTGGCACTTCTTTTCAGGTACAGAGCTGAGATGCTGCCTTGGGATGGGCCCCTCTAGTGCGTGCCACCCTAAGGAAACTTTCAACTGGCAGCTGAGGACAGTGGTGCCCAGAGCACACACGAAGGGCTCAGTCCTGAAGGTGAGAAACTGAGAACAGGAATGCAGGGATTAATGCAGGTCCGGAAACCTCCAGAAAGTGGATGCAGCATCTGGTGAATGGCAATTCTGACATGATGTTTTTTACGCTTGCTAATTTTTTCTGATTGCTTCACAGAGGGGATATTCATCTTCATGAATCAGAGTGACATTTCACAACACTCAGTCGGCATGTCACCATTGCATTAGCATATCCCTTTACTTTGTGATGCTGTTAATGAACATAGTGTGTGTCTGCTCCTAGAACTGACTCTGTTAGTCAGTTACTCCATCTGGATAATCCTTCTTCAGGCAGTGTCTACTGTGTCTTCACTTTAGCAGTTTCTTAAGAGTCTTACAGTTGTTATGCTAATCTGTGTTCATTAGTTAATTAACAGCTTTCCATATGGAAGAGTAGAGGAAGTAATCTGGCTGATACTGTCACAAGCAACTAAGCGATATACTGCTTTCCCTAAATTTCTGGCCATGTTTCTGGTACTAAAAAGTCCATCTAGATTAGGTATAGATGAGAATGCCTTTGCCTTGCGTGTCCTGGCTTGATGTAGGGGTAGCTGCATTTTCAACTTAGTTAATTGTATCTTTTTTTTTTTTTTGCCAGTGGAAGGTATGTTCCTGATGTGTTTGCTTTGCTACTTTCCAGGTTTTTTTGGCTCCCTTGGAATGGAAGGGAGTGGAACTGCTGTCTGCAACAACCTGGGTCGCGGAAAGAGTTGGAGCAATTTTGATGTCTACTGATGTGGGTGTTTGGGGTGGGTATAACACGGGGTGTATTTCTTACTGCAGTGACTGAGATGACATAGGTAGATGCCTTTGGTGCCCAAGAAAACTTCGGTCAAATTATGCTGCTAAAGTGTTTAGGAAGTAGCAGGTGCCCATTCTCTTTGTCTTTTGATCAAGACATTTTTTTGTGGTAAATATGTTTGAGAAAGTTATTTGACTCAATATAGGAGCAAGCAAATGGAGTGTTATTGTTTATGTTATGTCAGGAGGTCAGGTGAATTGATTTAGTGGTTCCTACTGACCTCAGAATCTCTAGACCTATGAAAATTATATGAAGAAAGACTAATGATGTCTCAGTTTGTGCTGAAATTATGAAATTCAGTGTTTATGTTCATGTGATGTAATCCAGCTGTGTTAGGTATAGCTATGGAAAGTGGTGTAGCCGTAGCTGTGACAGAGTTGCAAATATACCTTATCTCTCGAATGTTTCATGTAGCTTTTTGTGGCTGTGGAGTCAATGAAGTGAACAGAGGTGTTCTATGGGAGAGTTTTTTGATTTCTGACAGTGATGCCTAGAATATCCTCAGTGCGGTATTTCAAAGGGCTCGCTGGGCTTGAGAGCATTTACAGCCTCAGACTTGTAAGTGTCATGCAGATATTTAATTTTTTTAGTTGATTCACTGGAGCTAACGCTCTCAGGGTGGACACATTTGTATTTAAAAAGCCTTTTTTTTTTCCTTTAATATTAAGATGGTTTCTTAAATAACTTTTTAAGATGAGGCAAAAGTTGATTCTGAAGCAGTCGGCTACCATGGTGGGTGACCCATTTTCCAGTAGCTTTTCATCCTGCTTTGGAAGCAACGTGAACTTGGCTTTTACATTCCAAGTGGATACCCTGAATGTCAGATTTTTAGCCTCAACAACAGCTGGAGGAGGGCAGAGACAGCCGGTACAACACACAGTAGATTGGAACCTCATTTATATAGAGCCTCAAAATCCAGCAGTTGGGTGTACTGTGGCATTCGGTGCATTGGTGGATCCTGCAGGACAGCTGTGCATTCGCACCTTTGGTGCAGATTTGCGCAGAAGTCAATTGTAGAACTGACTGACAACTAACACAAAGAGTTAAGAATTTTACCATCCTTGTTACTACAAAACAGAATTCCAACCGTTAGCTGTAGTGTTAGTGAGCAGATTATATGCAGACGATATCTGACCTAGCAGTCATCATCTGTGGGGTCTCTGCACAGTTGTTGGGATTGCAGCTGGCCACCCTGCAGCTCACTCGCTTTGCTCTGGTGATACAACAGCCACATAAATGTACGTTTTACTCCTCTCCCTGGCAGACTTCACAAGGACTCCTCTGCAGTCTGTGTATATGTGTGTGTGTATATATGTGTGCGTATGTATGCATACATATGCATGTAGTAACAGGATATTGCACATGGGAGACCTGATCCATGGGATCCATATTTCTGTTGCAGCAGGACTAAGGCCTTGTATCTGCACAAGGTATGTGGCTGCAGGGCACTTGGTCTGATATTAGGTATCTTACAACTGAGCGTGTGGTTGTTAAGGCAGTGACTGAAGAACATTACTTAACTCTCACAGATCTTTCAAAACACAAGCAAGGCTTTGGGGATCTTCAGCACTGATCACGTTCTTTTTTACTTAAGGTCATAAGCATTCAAATGCAGATCAGCATTATCATCTCCTGAGTTACTGACTTTTACTATTAATTTTGCCAAAAATATTAACTTTAGAATGCTGCTATTTTACTTCTCCGTGAACCACTTCTTTTTGAGTGCTTCTTGGATAGTAAAATAGACCTCATAATCTTTGAGAAACTAATCAGTTTATAAAATAAGTACACTCCTCTCTTTCTGGTGAAGAAGACATGAATAGTGCTTTCCTTACCCATCACAAACAACAACAGCAAAACCAACCCCAAACCCAAATATACTGCTGCGAGGAGTATTAAGGAGGCTTAGCTGCAAAGCGTCTGCCTAGTGAGATTGCTTTAAGTGGGGTTAAGAGCAGCTCCTCCAGTAACATATGGACCAAGTTGTGTGGAAGAGCAGAGCAAATTAAAATTGAGTGAAAATAAATGACCTTCTGTCTTTTAATACATATAAAATTCTACATATATTTTTGTCATTTCCTAGTAATGCAGAGAATGTTAAGAAAAAGAACTTTTTTAGAGGGGTATTAAATTGAAGTCCACCATTTTGCTGCTTTTGAGTGCAAGAAGTTACTCACTTTACAAAATCTTTTCAAGTTTCCCAGTTTCTCCTCACTTCCTTATCTGATCACCTAGCTTTGGTGTGTGCATGTATCTCTTGCTCAGGCCCTTTCTCTTGCTGTGTACTGTTCTTTTTGCTAAAACTTGTTTTCATGCTGCTCTAGTGACTTTTCTGTTTGTATGATTGAGGAGGAAGTGCTGATAACGGATTTTTTTGATGGGGAAGCTTAAACACTGTGTGTGTCTGTCCGTCTTTGTTGATGTGGGAGAATGGGCCCCTTTCCTGCAGCCCTGCACATTCCTGTGCTCGGCAGGAGCCTTGGCCTTCGGGAGTTGACTGGTCTGATTTGCGGTGGCCTCGGGTCACGTTGCAGCGATGCCTGGAGCTACCTGCTGCACAGTCCGATGCTTTTGCAACCCTTGGCAGGCTCTGCAGAGAGAGTAGAACCACGTGGGTATTGCTGAGTGCTTAGGAGTAGAAGTAATGTCATCCATGCAAGAGTGGGTGGTTATAGCTCTAATGGCAGCAAGGATAATTTGAAGTTGGATGTCTGCAAAAAATAGACTCTGTGAGACTTTTTTCACATGGCGATAACAAAATTAGAATTTCTCTTTTGGTGGGAGAGAAATTGCTCATGATGTTTGTACAGAGAGCATAATATCTGCACGTATCATCTATACTATAGATTATTATAGGTTATTTATTATCTACATCTCAACTTCTAAGCTTATAAAAAATAGTAGGGCCATTGCCAGCATTATTGTGATCAGGCATCTAACAGAAGAGGGACCCCAAGGATTTTTTCTTTCTTATAATTATCTTAAAATCCACTGTCACAGTCCTGCCTTTTCTTTTAAGCCATATTTATCATGTGGTGCAGGTTCAGAAATGATCTACTTGGATCCCACCATCCAGCTGTGACAGTGGGTTCAGAGGCTGTAGATGGGTCAGGATCTCTTCCTCCCTGTCAATATCCTGCTTGTCAGTTGGTCTGATCCTGCAGGACCTTTCATAACTTGTCTTGTGGTGTAGGCTGCAGTGTAAGTTGAGGTCAATACCGTCTTCTGCAGGTGTTAAGTTTGTGTTGAGAACTTAACTATAACCACATGTGATCATTCACCCTCTGTCTGTCCAAGGTCAGATTACCAGAAACTGTATGTATAAAATAGGATGTTCTCCAGATTAGTGTTATCAATGTGTTTATACCACTGTTGTAACTGCAGTTATGGAGGAAAAAGTAACAAACAGTATATAGCACTTGGTCCAGCACTGACAAGTTTGAAGTGATAACTCTTAGAATTGACAGAACTTCCCCTGCGGAGTAAAATCATTTTTCCCAGTTCTTTTGGAGCACTCTTCCCAGGCTGCATGGAGTCTGGACTACTGGTGGTCACCTAATGGCAGTGCCAGGGTACCCTTAGTTCAGCTGAATTTGTGGATTCTCTTGTTGAGCAGTGTGGGTAGAGAAGGGAAGATTGCCAGGAGCACTGTGAGGAGGCTGATGATGGTCAGAGGTGGAAGCAGTTTCTTGGCTACCTGCTTTAATGCTAAAAAGCTGGGGTGAACAGTGAGGGCAGTTTACTCTGCAGACTGGTTGCCATGAGCTGGGTACATGTGAAATGTGTTGCACAGGTGCACACTAATATTGCTAATATTAGTGTCAAGGATCAGGTTGTTGATAGTAAAGAAATAAAATCTCACTAGTCATTATTGCTCATCTTGGAGAGAAGGTTGTATTTCGGAAGATATTTTGATTATTGATGGTGGTGATATATTGTGGATCTCTACTTAATTGTATGTGTCTCTATATACAAATATATGTATATATATATACATAGAGTATACATGATTAGGTAAGGCCTCTTCAAAACTGAGAAACAAAAAGTGTTTGTGATGAGATCTGTCACTTAGACTACTTGCAAAAGACTTAATCGAGTACTTCAGTATTAAAAAAAAAGCACGAAACAAGTTCTGATGTGAAGAAAAGTCTCTCTCCAAGAAGGCAAGATGCGAGTGAGTAGATGTGTAGGAGGTAATTTCTCCAGCAGTCACGCATTTCTTCCAAATATAAGATGAAAAGTACTGGGCACTCTGTAGCTTAAATAATTCAGATCATAAGTTACTTTTGGAGAAGTTTGTTTGATTTAAAAATTCATAAAAGGCAACCAGTTTTTGTATTTATCTTAAATCCGCATGTGTTGTCTTGTTTGCAGGCCTGGTTGGAAGCCATCTGTTGCCTTTTTGTTATAAACCTTCAGAGACAGCTTCAGGTGTCTTTTTAATTTGAAAAATATTTCTGTGATTTGAAGGAATACTCCACAATTCAAGTGCAAATCCTCTGTGGGATGGAGCAGGTTGTTCATTATGGTGCCTGGGTGTTGTACCCTCCTATGCAGGGAGGATTGGACCTGGACAGCCAAAGTGGCTTTCAACACTGTTGTCCCGGCAGCCCCTGGGCTGATACCCAGGTGAGAACACCTGATCCCCTCGGGAAACAGCACCCAGGCACTACAGGCTCGTGTATTTATATATTGCAGATCACCGACTGGTGGGGCAGAATCAGCTTTGTGAGCAGCTCGGGCGCTTCTGCCCTGTGGGTATCAAGAGCAAGGTGAATAGCTGAGAAGGGCTGCCAGATACCCTGCTGTCTGTCTAACCTCTGTTTTTCATCCCTGGTTAGTTATTTGAATAAGGTAAATGGCAGTTACCTAATGTTTTGCTGTAAGAAAAAGGTGATGAACATTTAAGGGTTTGTAAATAAAGCTGTGATGGAAACTGTGCCTTATGCATGGGCTCCACAGAAGTCGAATCGTGTGACCTCAGGGCACGGTGCTGAGCCAGGTAGGCTTGTCCCAATGTTGCTAGAGCCAGACTTGGAGCTCCCGTATTCTGATGCTCTGATTTTCTTATATAACTGACTCCCTAAAAGAGCAGAACTGTGCAGAGGAGTGATTCTCTTAAGGGTCTTAAAAAAAAAAGGGTTTTTTTTCTTTAGGGGGAACTTGAATGTCTTAATAGGAATGTGCATGGTCTATTAGAACTCTTTAATTTATGGTAGTTTAGTTACCTTGCAGCTGTAACAAGTGATGACATGAATGAAGTAATATGTTTACTGTCCTTACTGTAGTACATGCTCCAGTTAAAAACACTGCATTGCCTGCTCTTGTCTGATACATTTTTTTTCTCTCTTTCTCCTTCTATTTTTGCCATACTCCTCAGCTACATGAGTGCTATCACATGGTGCTCCCCTGCACATGCTTCTCAAGTTCCCTTTTGGTCGTCGTCCTCTGCATATGTCTGAGTGTCGCTTGGCTGGCCTGCCTGCTGGCACATGTTGTCCCGCCATATGGCTGCCTTGTCCCTGCTTCTCTCTGCACGTCCCGCCTCGTGGTGGCTGTCAGCAAGGTGCAGGCCTGCTGGTGACGTTACTGTCTGTGGTGGCTTCTGCCTGTCCGCATGTATTGGTGCAGATTCAGTTTCTTACTCCTGTTTATTACAGATTTCCAGGCTTGCTCTCTAGCAAAAAGCCTAGACGCCGTATTAAAACACAACTAACTTGTTTAATTGTTTTTCTTTTTTTTTCTTTTTTTTTTCTTTCTTTTTTTTTACCTTTTTATCTTCTCAGTAACGTCCATAGGCCATAGTTTGGGAACAGTCACATTAGATCTCTTGACCACCAGATAGCCAAGGTTACCTCCCCTTCCTGGTTGGGGAGTCTCGGTTTGGGGAGTTTTACCAGGTTGCACTTTCCATAGGTATCTCAGGTTTTTATTTCTACTCCTGTCAAGTTTGTAATGTACTTTGCTTGCAGACATAAACATTGGTTTTGGCAAGACAGTTTCTTGGCTTTAGTAGCCGCAGGTAGAAGCAATTTTTTTTTTTTTTTTTGTATCCAAGAAGATCTCCGTAGGCACATTTGCCTTTCCATAATGCTGCTAGTGTTTAGGCTGTGCTATTTGCAGGACACATTTTTCATGGGTGGGAATCCCTGGGGTGCCGGTGTAACACCCTCAGGTGCTTTCTGTCTCTGCCTTCTCCTAAAGAACAGTGGAGCCTGAAAGAGAAGTGAGTACCTGGCTCCTCCTTGGCCTGTCCACCTACTGAGTGCCCTCCACGAAGCTGCAGAAGGACACCAAGTTCAGCCCCATTCCACCCTCTATTGCCAGAAATTGGTGAAAAAGCAAAATTTATATGTCCAGTAGAATGAACTCTGCAAGGAATTAATTCTATCTCCTTCTTAATTTCTTTTATCATGAATGGATCTTTTGCTTATTTATTTTAGGAAAAATCTAGTGCAGTTCTGAGAACAGTGCAAACATGTTAGCTAAAACGTAATTAAAAACATTTGGTTATTGATTTTAATGACACTGTCACTTGATTATTAGAAATTGTTAATTTTAGAGAATGTCGCAGGTGACTGGTGATATTGTGAGAGCTAAGATCATAAAGAAACTTAATAATAATATCTAATATATAATCAAGAAGGTGATATTTTATGTCTGACATGACACTATCTGCCTGAATAGGTTCACATAGGTGGTAAGAATGGATTTGATACCTTATTCCTTTTTATCTTTTTTCTGTCTCTCCCCTCAATGTGTTTCACAGTAGGTGGATGGGGATGAGAAAATGGATGCAGCTTTAAACATGGATGCAGTGTTACTTCTTGACTATGTTAATGACAAATACATGCTACCTACAACCTTAACCTGGCCAAAAAATGCATCTGTCATGTAAAAAAAACCTTTTTATCTTCATTACCTCCATTGCTTGGCATTCTCTTTCATGGCAACACTTCCATGAGTTATATGGCGCTACTGTGTCAGGTGCTGTTCTTTACCATCTCACAAAACAAAAGGGAAGGTGCAGGCAATAAAAATGGAAAAATGCATTAAAAACCTCCCAGTGCTCTTAACTAAAATCCTTCCAGTGGCCTCTGGAGCAGTTCGCTATTGTTAATTTGTTGGATTCATGACTCCTGGATTTTTCAGATCTGTGGATGAGTTATACTAAGATTGCTGGAAGTAGATAGGTATTACGAGCAATAAAAATACCCACTTAACTATGCTATTTATAAGAAAAATAAACCTTTGTTTGGAGTATATGCCAGAGTTTATGAAAATTTCTTTATGGCTGTTCAACAGCTATTATAGATATTTTTATTGGCATCATATTCCAGTGCATTTACTGCTGCTCAGTCTGAGAAAAAGGTCACCACCGTGGAGGGACAGGTGGGAACCTGATCCATGGTAGGAATTTGTACCTTCACTCGGTCTTCATCCTTTTTAAGGTTTCCTCCATGATTTCCTCTTGTGGCGGAAACCAAATATAGGTTGCAGCACCAGGTGAGGCTCGTGCTTTGGTGGCAGTGGGAAGATGTGCTGCCCCAGCGGGACGTGAAGGACATGCAGGGGGTGTCATGCAGGTGGTTTGGGTAGGCCCCAACCAAGAACTCCGTCACTCCCCGATGCTGCTACGGGATAGATGGGCCTGTTTATCCCTCCTGACATTTGCTGGTGGGGCAGTCGCCGTTTGGATGCTAAGCAGAGAGGAGCCATGATACAATCCCTCGTAATCATAGAGTCGTTATGGTTGGAAAAGACCATGTTCTCCTCCTGCTGGAGAGAAAGACCTTGAAAGAGTGTTTGCTGAACTAATGCCTACTGAGGTGGTTCTTGCTTTTGGGCGTCGATCTGAATCCCATGGCACAGTCCTTCCCAGTAAGTCTGTCTCATTAGCACCACTGTAGTCTGCAGTAGAGTTGTCTGAAAGTGGACTGATCATTTTTTTGTTTAATCCTTATAAAATTGCATTTTATTATTATTTTTTTAAGAAGATGAAGCGTGCTTGCACTACACCAGAAAAATGTGCTTATACCTGTGGTATAAATTGCTTTTCCTTTTGATTGGTCCATGCCTCATGGACCACTCTGGATTCCAAAATGATGCCAGGAAGATGCTACCTGCCAAGGATTCAACCCAGTGTTTATGGTAGTATGGATACCATCAAATGACCAGTTTTTTCTCTCTGTTTTTTTCCCAGTCCTCATTTTTGACTGTGGCACATTATGGGAGTTTTCTATTTTTGACTTTGCAGACTGTGCTTCCAAAAGTTTAATGTTGCTGCTCTTTTGAAAAGAGCTGCTTTCCCTGCAGCTTTTACTGAAGACGGCTGCTGGAGAACATCACAACTAGCTGCGATCTGCAGAAGCCAGAGAGAAGCAAAGAAAAGACCCATTTCCCTTTCTTCCTCCTTGCTACATTTTTGTCATCAAGTCATTTGTCTTGGATTTTCTGGTCTTTTTTTTTTTTTTTTTTCCTCCATTGTAGTGATAGGCTATGATAAGTAACGATAAATTAGTCTTTTTTTTTCCTTTTTATAAACAGATGGATGTGAAAGGTGGGGTCTTATTAGGTGCCCAGGCTTGCAGCTACTATCTATATCAGTCTGTAGAGAGTTTCTAGTCTTGCATTTTCAGGCTTTCTTTCCCTGAGGTGAATAATCTTCACTCGAGTGGATGGTCCTGCTGGCCTTGGTAGCAGACACTGCTGCTGACGTTCAGTCTGTGTAGCCAACTGACGGTTGCAGTGTTTTAACACTGTCTGAGCTAGGAGCTCTCTTTCTGTGGGCTAATGTCTTGCTGTGCTAAAGCCAAAAAGCTTATTTTTTTCCTGGAGAACCTAAGACAAACGACAGGGCAGATGAGTATTGGTTAATTAATTTCTCAATACTGTGAAGGAAGTAGAGTATGAACTCTAAGCTCCCTCTGGTGGTTACATTCTACAGTCTAACGCTTGATCAGTAGCAGTTACCCATCTGGGATGACTTTGAGAGTGTAAATAAGTTGATAACATAAAATTACAGAGATTTTAAGAATGAATACAGGGAGATGATGTGCCTTATGCCTTTCCAGGGTGCCAAAGATGGTCTATAATCAGACTTCAGAAAAGTGGAATTTAAGAATTGAGATAATATAGAGCTCTCTTTCCTAGTTACTGTAAGTGTAAGATGGTAGTTTTCATCCAACAACTTCAGTGCTGCCATTTTCTCAGTGATGCTCTAATTTGCTGCTGATGTCCCTAGAAGCCTCTGCCCTTAGGTATGCAGAGCGCTGGAGGAAGATTTGAGCTCTGCGAAGCAAAGTCACTGCATGAATGCAGAATCAGGCCAAGATCGGATTGCCCCTCGTCTGCTGTCTGTGTATTCATATAGGAATATAAATATAAGTGACCCCAGCCTTGCAAAATGTCCCTCCTTGTCACTCGTGCCCTAAGGATTTCCTCTGCCATGGCTGTATTTCTTGAGCTATCTCTGAACATGGTGTCACCACAGGGGTGGTAACGCTAGTCTCCGTTTCTCCTCCCTCTGTGCGCTGCATGTGCCGCTCATCTGACACATTGATGCCTGTCGAAGCAACAGGAGACCGTTCCCTTCCTCCTCCTCTTTTCTGGCAGGCTGGTTGATGCGAGAGGGTGACAAGGCTGTGCAGGTGAGGGGCAAAGGCAGTGGGGCCTCTTCCTCTGGTGTCTGAGATAGTTGACCAAGTCAGTCATCTCCAATGCCTCGTTCTTCGCTCTCACAAAATCTCTTTGGCCCAAGGGATGTAGTCTGAGCGACTCCAGAGTAGTTCCACGATGCTGTGCAGCAATGGGAGGCTGTGAATTGAATGTGCTTTAAGTTGTAACTGGTGCTGGAAAGAGCAACTGTTATGTCCTGCACCAGCCCAAGCTCCTGCTGTCTTGGGGAGAAGCAGCCCCGGCGGGGTTGATCCTGGTGCAAAATAACTTCATTTGGTAGGATGCTTTTCGGTTGTCACTTTTCAGGTTTGGTTCTCTGTGCAGTGCAATGGTAACAAGCAGGGACTGCTTTTCTTGTTTTGGTTTGCTTTTTGCAATAAGTGCAAAAAATAATAGAAAGAAAATAAATACATCCATGTCAAACTGTAGCTATATCGCCCCTAAAATTGGTCAGGGGGCATTTGCCAAGGTTTGCATGGTTGTTTGATGCCCTACTCTAAATATTTTTCTGGGACTCAGTCCAGCTGCAGTTGTTGAGTCGCTGGGTTCAGTTTTTCCACAGCACAAACTGCAACCCATAACCCGTAAGGTTTTATCACAGAAGTGCCCTGAAGATTTCCTCTGCGAGGTTTCTATTTTACATGTCTAAATTTGCTTAGTAACTCAGTAAAAGCTTAGGTTTTCTGGATGGGAAGGATTTGAATTGAGGATGGACTAAGCTCAGTTTGAGCTGATTGGGCACAAAAACCTCAGTGTCTGGAAGGCATCCTGCTCCTCAGTTGCCTGTAGTAGAGCACAGCCCAAGGGAAGGATTGCGAGGGGACAGAGTATCCTGCAGGGACTTGCTTTCTTATTCCTCTGTGTCTTCTTTCTTCTTTGCTCCCCTCGCAGGTATGTTTTATGTGCACTGGCAAGTGCAGATAAGTGAGTTAGGAATTTGTATGTAAGGAAGCTGTCTATTAGGACTCCTTGATGAGATGCTAACAATCTGCTTTTCTTGGCTTCATTTAATCACATTATTGAGGAAATGATTGAGGAGCATCAGGTTTAATCTGGGTTATTGTTAGCTCAAATTAGTGCCTCTTGTATTCTGTGTTTTGTTAAGGGTGAAAGAATTAAATCAGACTTAATATATGTATTTTATTGGTGGAAAATATATCTTAAGTTGAAAACTTTGCTCATCATGCTAAGGCCTTGGTGCCCTAGCTCCACGAGCAACATATAGGAGATGAAAGATGCATGCCAGAGGGTTGCCAGAGGATAGCTAAGACTCAGATTTGCGGTTTATAAATTAAGCTCAAGTTTAATAACAGACTGCATAACCTGGAACTGGCTTTGCAGTTTCTGTGCAAACCATCTCGCTGTTAACATCCTCCCACACCCAGGCTCTCCTTTCCACGAGCCCTGTTGATGCAATTTGCACTGCTTTGGCTCATCGATTCCCTCCAATAGTATTTGGTGCTGGGAATTTGTTCAGCTAAATCCCAAACAGAAGAAATTGGGAAATATTAATGGTAAAGCTGAACTTCCACTCACTCTGCAAGAGTTTCACTCCAACATAAACGCTAGGGGGTGGTGTGTTACTGCCAATGCTTTATTTGTAAGTGTTAATGCATGTTCACAATTTGTTTTGGGTTTATTGCACAAATGAGTTTTCTAACAAATGTAGAGAAATGAGAAAAAAGCTGAGCCTGGGACTGAGGAGAAATGGACAGTTGTAGCATGAGGTAACGCTTGGTTTTGATATTTAACAAAGCAGATATTTGTAAGCTCGTAATATTCTTCAGAGATATTTGCAATTGGGATGTACTTTAAATGATCCTTAGTATTTAAGTAACTATTTTGGCTGTTTTCTCACAGGCACCACCTTCCATGGTCAATAATGAACAACGACAACATGCTGAGCACATATTCTTATCATTTAGAAAATCAAAATCGCCATTTGCTGTTTGCAAACACATTTTGGGTAAGTTAATAAATGAAGGTGTTAAACATATCCCTGTTTTATTACTCAGACCATGCTGTTCTGCAGTTTTGAGTATGAACATTATTTTGACTTGACTAAAGGGTGGATTTTGTTTGCATTTTGTTTGTTTTTTTTCCCACCTGCATTTCATGTTTTGTGCATTTGTTTCTGTACAGTGCTTTTGACCCTGCTAGTTAATCAATTTGACCAGAACTAATTTACCACATCAGTTCAGATTGACGAGAATAACTGAGTTCAGGTGGAGTCTCAGGACATCTTTGAGTCTTAACGCAAAGCATGGTCAGCACTGAACTTAGACCAGGCTGCTTAGGGCTTTGTTCAGTAGGGTGTTTAAAACTGGAAAACTTGAAAACAGTTTTTTTTATTATTTTTGTGACAACTACTCAAGCTAAAAAAATAAAGATTGTTGAGATGTCTGTTCTTTTAAGAAATGAAAGTGAATTTACAAACAGATTTTTTTTTTCTTTAAATGCAAACAAAGTTCTGATTTTGGATTAGTAAAACAGTAAGTTTGATTGTTTAAACAGTAGCTTGCACAAATGCATTTTAAGGCCAGACTTGTGCAGTAGCTTTCAAGTGGCACCTTTGCTGAGAGAGTGAGTCTCTCTTTTCTCACGTCCACCTTGGTCATATGTTGCATCTTGACTGGTTCCACAATAACCTGAGTGGCAAGTCAAGAGGCTGGATTTAACCAGAGGGCCGTTCCAGATTCACTTTGCAGTTGTTTGCACCGTATCTGACTGTGGGAGAGTGGGAAGGCTCCTGGATGCAGCAAGGAGAGGGCAGGGCTGCTCCTTTGGCATTAGGGCTTGAAGTCCTGGGGAAGCGACAGCTTGAATGTTTGCAGAGCATCTGGGCTGCGGTAACGGGGTGAAGGCCCTCAATGCCCTTCTGGGGTGGTGTGTCAGGTGCAGTTTGTTCAGGTGGCTAAATGCCTCCACTGCTCTAGTCAGCCATGCCCTGTTAGGGACCTCTGGCAGGGCTGCCTCCTCATGATGCTGCCTGGTGCCCGACCTGGGCGCTTCCTGAGAGATCCACTGGCACCACAGCTTCGTGCGTGCTGCCAGACCTGCAGGAGCGCGGCCAGAGTCCCTTTGGGGCTGAGGGTCTCGCTACGTTTCGATTGGGGCCCAACTGCTTCAAACAGTTAAATGTTTCAGCCCACTTGGTCGAAGTAGCAGAGGAAAGGCTCAAAGGTTTGAGGGGCTGGAGCTGCAGTGAAGGGAAAGAGCTAGGTAGGTGTCACCCTTTTACCAGAAATTTCTTGAGGGATCTCTGTGGAGGCACTTCAAACTTGGTCATGCTACAAAGCTTGACCAAAAAAACCCAAAATCAAACAAAAAAAACCACACCCAGAACCACTCAATTTTCGCCTCATAGAGGCTTGCTGGAGTCTGGCAGGTGAATAGTCTCAGGGATCCAGCTTTCCTCAGTACATGGGCTTGCTGCCTGCCCCCTCTGTGCTGCCCCAGTGTGAGCACTGGGAGTTGCAGGAGGGAGTTTTTGGAGAAAGGCTGCCTCCAAAAACATCAGGAAAATCTTGAAATTTAGGGAAAGGAACATCTTTTCCCACCCCCAAACTGGAAAGCAGTTTCTATACAAAAGTTTGCCAGAATGAAAAGAGAAATGTTATTATTAAAATAATGTTTATTGCTGTATTTCTTTAACATTTATTTCAGGATTTCCTGGATCAAAGAAGTACTATTTTTGGATGTTATTTGTTACATTAATATTGCAGAACCCAATGCTGTGTTGTTAAATTATACTGTAATACATAATTAGCAGGGTGTTGTTAACTTCTTTCATTCCCCATGCTGCCAACCAAACTCTCTCTAAATCAGAGTTTCAAATGAGTTTCTTTGTTACAGCAGCTCTTCTTTGGATCCCAAAGCTTATAACCACCTTTGTTGTAGAGATCATTCAGACTGGTGCTTTTCGTTTTCACATTGATTCTTACAGGACTGTGAACATGCAAAATGATTATATTTAAGTAAATTTGATTATACAACAGTTCCGGTTCTCTCATGTGGTATATTTGTCACTGCCCATAAGTAAATAATGGGAATTTAATAAATAAATAGCTAGCAGTATGACTTTTGTTAAGGGATGCATCTTGTTCTTGAAGAAGTGAATGCAGTTTAGCATTAATAATGGGACTATCACTGCGGGAATCTTCCCTTTCCTTCTTAAATACTGCAAAGAATCTGATCCTATTTTTAACCTCTTTCGAGTGTTCAGAAATACTGTTTTAAACAGCCCATTGAGAATAAGCGTGCTTATTCTCAATGCAATATATGCAATAACTGAAACATAAAAAGTTCCACAGGAACTTAAGGAAAAAATTCCTGACAGTGAGAGTGACAGAGCACTGGAACAGGCTGCCCAGAGAGGTTGTGGAGTCTCCTTCTCTGGAGATCTTCAAGATTCGCTTGGATGCCACCCTGTGCCACATGCTCTGGGTGTCCTTGCTGGAGCAGGGGGCTTGGACTAGATGACCTCTAGAGGTCCCTTCCAACCTTAGGCATCTATGATTCTGTGATTCTATGATTCTATGCCTTGGCCAGAGACAGGGCTTTCCTTGCAGCAGCTTCTCCACTAAGCAATTAAAATGCTGAGAGTTGGAACCAGGAGCCTTTTTCTGAAGTTTTATGCTTCTTGAGTTGGTCATAGGGTCGGCAGGGGAAGAAGAGCTGATTTTTACCTGAGAGGTGAGAAAGGAGTGGCAGTGATTACAAAATCAAGGATCTAGAAGAAGGAAACAAGCTGTTATGGGAAGAAATAAAGTGCTGAAGGGATATACACAAGTAAGGAGGTGTAAGAACCGGAGAGAGGACTAGGGTAGACTGGATTGGCTCAAACGAGAAAACTGAAGATGTGCCCAAAGTAGGAAGTGGAATAGAGAGGGAGAGAGATTACAAGGATACAGGTGGCATGCAAGGAAAGAAGAGCCACACAAGCAGAAAAACAGGTATGATGAGTAAAAGGAAAAAAGGAGCGGTCAATATAATACAGTTTCTTTAGAAACCTCGAATTGAACCCACAAAGTTCTACATTCTTCTGCTGAAAGCTGATAGCTGTTGAATGTAGTGGCAAAACTCTACTTGTCTTCCTTTAATGATTTCATAGATAAGATAATGGTACTCATACTAGTTATAAACTTGTACCAAGTGCTAGATGTCTGTGCTTTTAATGATTACAGTTCTGGATGTGTGGACCTTGATGCAAAGAAGAAATTACATCTCCTCCCCCTGCCTTTTAATAATATTCTCTGTTTGTGTGTGCTTTGTACTATTTGCAAAGCCAGAGACCCAAAAGATACAAAATGCCAGAGTTAAGATTCCCACAAAGGAATAATTTGGCTCATTTTTAGGTATTTGTAAAACTTGATCATTAGTTTTTAATTTAGTGAGATGCTACCTGCACTTTCTAAGTTAAAAAAAAAAAAAAATAGAAAAAGAGGGGGACAGTAGATCCAGAAATGCATTTTACCATTCTTAGTCTTGATATTTGGTTCAGTCTCCATGTGCATCCAATTTTTCTTCACCTGAATCTCTGACCCAACTGAAATAGTATTGGACGATTTGATAATTGGATTACTGGTTGACTTTGTCCCCTGTGAAATATAAATTATTTGTCTGTTTTCATAGTAAAAGAATAATCTTTAAAATTCCAGTAATCTTTTTTTCTTGGAAATACTTAGAAGTTAAATATATGTGTGTCTTCTGATACTCTAATTGCCTTTATTTTTCCCAACAGAAACTAGTAAAGTGGACTATGTCCTTTTCCAAGCTGCTACAGCGATAATGGAAGCAGTTGTACGAGAATGGATTCTGTTGGAAAAAACGAGCATTGAGTCACTACGAACATTCCTTCTAACCTATGTCTTACAGAGGCCTAAGTAAGTATAAAAAAAAAAATAGCCCTTGGACACAAGATTTAGCATAGGATCTTGCTATGCCTTTTATTTCCAAATGTTGTAGCAACTGTAGTCCAAATGTTGTAGCGACTGTAGTTTCCACACTCATGTCTTTCCCTTAATCATTCACACAGAGTGTTTAGGAAAAAAAATGCATTTCAAATTTTAGTGGCTGTGGATGTACAAAATTACTTGCAAATGTGTTTTTGCAATGTTGTTTACAGCCTTCAAAAGTATGTTCGGGAGCAGATTTTGTTAGCAGTAGCGGTAATAGTGAAACGGGGATCATTAGACAAATCAATCGACTGCAAAAGCATTTTCCATGAAGTCAGCCAGTTGATCAGCAGCGGTAACCCCACAGTGGTAAGTAGATGTTTTATTTTATTTTTTTTTCCTCCCAACATTTAAGCAGTCTGTATCAATAAAATAAATTATATACTCAGTAAACATAAGATCTTGTATACTTTTCTTATCCAAAAATTAAAATTAGTAATCAAATTGATAGTTTTATTCAATCAGTCATCTGCTTAGACTGTTTAGATTTTGGAAGGAGAATCTCTTGCAATTAGCAATAGTGCTTTGGTGCGTAGCTTGCTACATTTCTTAGGTAGTAGGTTTGTCTGAATTGTCACCCAGTTGTCACACTAATGTGTGTGTTTCCCTGGGTTTCTTTAACAAACCAGTGTGATCTAAAATGGGCTTCCCGCAGCGGGCGGTGGTTCCCGCTCCGTCGCTTGCCCTTCCATCTGTCCGCGCTGCAGCCTCAAGCTCAGCTGTCGGAATCGGTTGCGGAACAAGCGGCGTCGACCCTTCCCCGTCGGGCAGGAGGGTGGAGAGGAAGGGATGCAAGGAAGTAAAAAGTGGAATGGAAATACAAAACTTACTCTAGATTTAATGTCACTCAAGGGGTGAGTGTTACCTTCCCTATTGAGCTCAAAGTGGAAACAAGGTGTCCAATATCTATCTGTGCGTTTAATGGAATTCCGCTTGCTATGCCAGGAGATAAGTTTAGAACAGGTCATAATAGAGGCATGTAACTGGAGATTAAAGAGAGGTGATTTTTCTCCTACCAAATGCAAATCTAAGATTATGTAGATTCCATACCGAAAATTTTAACTGAAGCTTTAGACCAAGCCACTCTGACTGTTAAAGTCGCTCGGCATTTAGAATGATGTTTGTACTAGATGTAAGCTGCAAATGTCTAACTCTGAATTTTCAATCAAAGAAGAGCGCTAGGAGTAATGCAGCTCATGTCATCGTCCTAAAAATAGTATGTCACCTCTGAGTACAAGTGGTATCTCTGCAGGGTATGGAAGTTTCGGTTATGTTTCAAAACTTTGAATTCACTGTTATTTAGCTTAATGAAAAAGCCGCAGTCTGTGGTTGTGCATAATTTGGACAGGAATATGTATTTGTTTAAAAGAACAGTGCTTAGCTTTTTGCCCTGCACCACAGGGAGTATAGCCTTGTGTTTTAAAAATGGAATTCTGATTTCAAGTTTTCCAGTTGTGTGTACCAGCTTGTGCCCGTGTAGTTTATACAACCTTCCTGCAAAGATGCAAAAGTAAAGTAAAAAAACATGCATGCTAACAGAGGAGTTATCACTATATTAGCTCTTGAACAGTCCTACATCTCCCACTGTGCATGCATTAATGTACGGCCGGGGGTGCTGAACACGGCGTGGGGCTGGGAAAAGCCCCTCGCTGTAGATTCTGCCGCGGGGCTGAGGGGAGAGCGGCTCTACTCCATAGGCGGCTTTTGGCCCGGTGACTTCCATTCTTTTATCCGCATCCCCCCACCGCAAGCACCCCCCTTGCACCGTAGTTTGCCAAAGTAGTTGTGCTCAAGTTTTAGGAAAGGTATTAAATGTGTCTTGAGCATGTACTGGCATTTTCTATTCCAGCATGCTAATCCTACTTACTATCATAAAAATACACGTGATGCTGTTTGAACTTCTTTTCTGTATGGTGCAGAATGTGTTTAAGTCTTAAGCAGGCTGCTGTCAACACACGTTCCTAGCCGTGAGACTTCATGTTGTAAAAGAGTTCTTGTTCGTAAAAATGCTTTTGAAATTTTCTGAGACTTTCTTGTCAGAGCAGTGCTTGTAGTGGCACTGCTTACTGTGACCTGGGTCTTGGCATTTTAATAGAGAATAAGAAGCAACATCAAAACCCTACAGGTGTTTTGTTTAGTTTTTTTTCCTGCTGCATGTACATGTGTGTGTGGGTAAGTCCCTGCCACGGCTGAGCCCGTGGAGGGCTAATGAAATTGTGCTACTTTCCGGCCAACAATGATGTGAGGGGACAGCGCCAGGGGAGGCACCAGCCGGGCTTCCCTCCATGGCAAATGTGCTTAGTTTTGTCATGTATGGAAATGGGCTGCCACCCAAACCAGGAGGAGGAGTGGGTATGTCAGGAGAGATCAGCAGATGTTTCTCAGCCTTCTGTATGTGCCTCCCTGGCTCTTTTTTTCGCTTTCTTTATCACATCTTTTCCGTGATGCACTGTGCATGTTGCCTCCAGCTTCATACCATGCAACTTCTGTCGCACTTTCCTGACTCCCAGTTCTCTCTCTAGTCTCCTGTTGCTCTGTGTCCTACCCGGGCTGCTGCACCATAACTTTTTCTCTCTTGTCTGCTGCCTGACAGCTGTGTCCTCCTGCCCATAGTTTGGTCCAACAGCTTTGGAAGTACCACATGGAGTCATAAGCAAATCCCTTTGTGTTTGAAAATATTTAAAGTGGCCAGGAAGGCCAAGGCGATCCTGGCTGCACCAGGGGGAACGTTGCCAACAGGTTGAGGAGAGGATCCTGCCCCTCTCCTCAGCTCTGGTGAGGCCGCACCTGGAGTATTGGATGCAGTTCTGGGCTCCCCAGTACAAGAAGGACGTCGAGCTTCTAGAGAGGACCACAAAGTGTAGGACCACAAAGATGATTAAGGGACTGGATCATCTGTCGTATGAGGAAAGACTAAACAAGATGAGCCTATTCAGTGTAGAGAAGAGAAGACAGAGAGGGGATCTGATCAAATCGTATAAGTGCATGAGGGGAGAATGTAGGGAGGATGGTGCCCAACTCTTCTTGGTGGTGACCAGTGCCAGGGCAAGGGGGAATGGGTACAAGTTGAAACACAGGAAATCCCACCTCCATGTGAGGAAGAACTTCTCGACTCTGAGGGTGACAGCCCTGGCACAGGCTGCCCAGAGAGGCTGTGGAGTCTCCTTCTCTGGAGATCTTCCAAACCGGCCTGGATGCCACCCTGTGCCCTGTGCTCTAGGTGTCCCTGCTGGAGCAGGGGGTTGGGCTAGATGATCTCTAGAGGTCCTTTCCAACCTCAACCAGTCTGTGATCCTGTAATTCAAACATGACTTTTAGCTATTGATAATGGCTTTGTACAGTGTTGGGTTGAGTAAGGCTTATGGGCTAACAAATAGTGTATGTGGGGGGGAAATACTGAAAAAGATATTTTTTGCCTCCACAGCAGGGAAAAGATGACAGTTTTTGGTCTGTTCAGAAAAAGACTATTCAACCAGAGAATCCTGTGTGAAGAAAAGAGCTAACTTAAGCTGAAGGTGTAATTATTTAACTTACATAACAATTTGTAATTGAAATTGTCCTAAAGAAGTAAGCTGGTCTCCTGCCTACTTCTCACTTGATTTTCCATCTTAGCTGGATCTGAGGTGACCTGGCCCTTATTTATCTTGCAGGAATGAAGTGCTTCATCTTTTCCACTTCCTGCACCCTCCTCCTAATTCCTGTCAGACATCTGCACTAGCTTTTTGTTTGCTAAGTATTTGTGCTTCATAAAATCTATGGGTTTTGGTTAACATGCTGTCAGGGTCTGAATGTAATGAGGAGAACAGAAAATGTAGCTGGTGTTATGTATTTTGGGTATGCGTCCTTCTGTATATTTCCATATGCTTAATATCTTGATTTCTGGCATGTAAGTTCTAAATTTCTTTAGAAATGGGTTTGAGGGTGGAAATTGAAGGTGTATTGAATAATGTGACAAACATGACATGAGGGTAAGACTGAAGGATTAACTGTTGAGAACAAAAATTACCTAGGATGATAGGAGTTGGATAGAAGAGGAGAGGGATATAGATGAAAGGAAGAAAGTGAAGCAGGAGATGTAAAATTTGGCTCTGTCACTGAGTAATCTCTTAACAGTGGAAAACAGAGCAGACATTTAGGAAATAACAGGGCACTGAAGAGGAGTAACACAATTGAGCGTGGAAAGGGCAGGGGAAGGATGCATGGTGTGTATATATACATGAGTATATAGGGTATGGATACCTGTTAATTTATAAACATATTTAGGTTGCAGCCCTCTGGGGGGCTGTGTGTGTCAGCTTTGGATCTCCTGTTTTCATCTTTCCTGGCCCATGTAACACCCATCCAAACCATCCATCTACTCATGCAGCAGAGGCTCTATCTCCATGAGAACAAATCCAGCACTTTTTTTTAAAGCCCATGTCTCTGGGGACAGAGCTGCTGGCAGTAGGCATAGTGCAGTGGGTCAATTGTAGAATAGTAAGTATGTTTTCCACCATTGAATCCAAAATTTTGGAAATTGTGTGGGCCAAGGTATTCTCAGCTATAAATACTTGACATTTCTTGGCCTCTGTTTTTTTGGTGTTGGAATACTCTGCTTTTATATAACTGGAGGATTACTTTTTTTCTTCATTCCTGATGGGAGGACAGGAATCCTGACAACTGAAGTAAGCAGTTCGCAGGAGGAGGAACTTGCCAGCACATGAGCAGCATCAGGTGGAATGGTGGTTTAGAACTGCCCTAGGGTGTGGGTTATGTTTGAGTTTCTTCCAACGTGGAGATGTTAGCAGCAGAAGGGGTACAACTCTTGCAGACCTGGCACAAGGTGATGGAGCAATGGAAGCCGTGTTTTCAAGACCAGTGTGTTGTAGTATAAGACTCTGATACCCAGTTACTCTGTACCTGCCAAAAGCCCTGCCAAGACTTGGAGAAATCCTGGGATCTTAACAGTTCTTCCTGCATTAAAACCTGCAGATCTTTAGTTCGTTTTCCTTTGCTCTCAGCTAGGCTGGAGAAGATTCAGATGTTTCAGGCTACCTAAAACTCCTTGGGAATGTGATGTGGGTCCCATGTAAACAGTGGGAAATTATTATTATTATTAGTAGTAGTAGTAGTAGTAGTAGCAAGCAGTTTCAGAGAAGCACGGAATAGTTGAAGAGCACCCTGGAGATCATCCAGTCCAGCCCCCAAAACTGGGCATTCCTCTTCACTGAAATTAACCTGTTATTAATAATGGCTATGTAACGAACTAGTTACATAGTTTTTATGGTGCTTATTTGTGTTCTTAAAGAGTAATTTTATTCCTGGATATCTGTCTAGCTGTCCCTATCTCATGTATCAGGTGGGAAATGTAGAGTCTCTCTTGACTTTTGACAGGTTTTGACAGGTTTTCCAAACCATTATTCTCTCTGCTTCACCTTCAGCTGTATCTTCTGTCTGATAAAATTATTACCTTTCTGGATGAACTTTGAGGCATATTGTTTATAAAAAACACATGGCAAACCAGGTATTTAAGCCGTCTTTCTTCATGCTGATAAGAAGTCTATAAAAATCTGTGCTAATGTGTTTGAACAAAAATATTTTGGGACTTGTAGGGATCCAAAAAGTGTTCAAATATGAAGCGAAAATTTGATAACAGAAATTTCAAATAGCTTTAAAACCTAACTGTCTTTTCAATACTTGTATCAATCAAGGTGTGCTTTAGTAATTTCCAGTTTCTCTTTTGAGAGAGCCTCTTCACCAGGCTCTTATAATAGATGTAGTAGAGCGTGGGTCCAGCTTAGTTGCTCAGGAATGTCAAGACTGGCAGTTACTGGCTCCCAGTGTTATCATCTACAGTTGGAGCCACAGTTTCAAAGCAGGAGTTGGGAAGTGAAGTGACTTTCAGAGACAGGGTATGTGCTGCTCTTCTATACATAGTCTAGAAGCCTCTTAGTTTCCTCTTGTGAGATGCTGCTTTGTGAGATGTGCAGAGGTGAAGCTCCTAATCTCTCAGCCTCACAGACTCACTGGAAAGGAAGAGATGATGCCTCTTCACATGTTACATAGGAATCGCTTCTATTTCTGGCTTCAGGGGCAGAGACTCTTTAAAAAATATATTAACACTGGCTGTTTCTCCTCAGTGGAACTGCCCTTTTAATTGTACAAGTTCATTAATAAGCTGGATCTGTGCAGCAGTCTGCTTAAGAACAAGCAGCCTTCTCCCTCCTAATCCCCTATCTACTTGTTTTTAAGCAGATCTGCTGTGGAGCACAGCCATGTAACACAGCTCATTTGGCATATCTTGACATTTTGGCAAGCATAGAGGAGTAAAAAGGACTAGGAACAAATATTTGAGGAGAAAAAGAAGGGGAAAGAGGACACCTGTCCCCTATAGATCACTTGCTGAGATCATGACCTGCCAAAACTAAAAGTAGTGCACGATGTGTATTTGAAGCTGGGTGATGTTAATGGCAAACAGCATGGCTAGGCCTTAATGTTTGTATTTTGAAATTAATTGAAGATCTTGGATTTGCATCTGCTAATGCAGTAGCAGGTGATCCAACTGGAGACTTCAGGCAAGAGTTGTGAGGAGGGATGATGAATAGTTTTCCAATGTTCATTTTTTAAGATTTGTTTACTCCCTACACTCCCACATCCTGATTTCAGTCTTCCAACTTTGCCTCTCTAGAGACAGAAAAACAAAAAAAGGGGAGGTGGGGACAGACGAGTTTTCTACCCTAAGCTCCTACAAATTCAGCTTAACCTCTTCAGCTCTCAGCAGAGGCAGTAGAGACTTCTGTGCTCCCTTTGGCAAAGTCTACCTACATCAAATGCCATACGGTCACCTTCCTGTTGCTCCCAATGATTCTCCCAGCCATTGCTTTTTTTTTTTCCTCTCTCTCTCTCTCTCTCTCTATTTTATTTTATTTTTTTTTTCAGCCCAGTTTCTGTGCTTGGCAAGGCTGCTTCTTCCCAAGGACAAATGTAGGAGCAGACACGGTGCTATAAGCTCGCTCTGCTCCTCCACCCTTGTGTGGTGCTGGAGGAGGGAATGGGGTGTCCTGCCTGGCTGAGGCTGTCGGCAGGCAGGCTGGGACCTGACACTCCTCCCCTGAGCTCTTGCTGTTGTAATCCCGCTCCAGAGTTGAAGAACTCAGTTAATGTCTGTGCATCTGCAAGCAGTGCATGTCACTTTGGTTGCTGTGACACCCTCTTGACTGCTACCTTTCCACATGGAGCTGCAGCTCACATTTGGGGATTTTAGATGAAAATATTAAGAAATTCAGCTGTGCTTATGCAGGAAAGTTGGTAAAGAGAAGTCTGATTATCTCCTTTACAAAGGAAGCCCTACGTTTAAATAACCTATGTGGTAAAATTGCTTTTGGCATATTCTCATTGCAGATTTTTATCACCTAGGAACAGCTCAGCAAATTGTACCGTTACTTGCACCTGGTTGTACCTGCAGCCTGATTTTGCACAGGTGAAAAGGAGCTGTTTTGGGGAATGTTATTAAATGCTTCTTGGGGCTTTCTTTTGATTGAAGTATCAGAATTTATAAGAATGGGAACAAAAAAACATTAAAACGATGAAATCTAACTAGAAGTGATTTAACATAATAGGGTAGCTTTTTGATTTGCTCTGTGGAGGTTAAACCTTTACTCCCTTGAGTATTCTCTTGCTCATTTTTCTGTAGATATAAATGATACTTACAGAATGTGCATGTGGAGATTTAACTAGCAGTTTATTTTTATGCAGAGAAATGTATGATTGAGGTTGTACCAAGCCCCGGAGAACCTGGCGGTAGGTCCAGTCCGAACCACAGAAGCAAGGAGGAGGTTTTGGAGCTGCGGTTTCTCCTGCACTGACTGCTGGCTTTGCTGCCGCGGGGCTGGTGAACCACATGTCCATTTTTTCCTAAGCCATTCTTGAACTCTGCTTCCTTTCAGAGGCTTTGTAACCTAACTACCCTCCAGTGAAGCCCTTCACTTGTTCCATGGGCAGCGCAGGCACAAGTGTGAAATCCCTTCAAACATGACGGCTTCAGCCCTTGTTGTAAGGCACATTCCATGCAAAGGAAGAAGTTGTATTTACTTAGTTTTTTTTTTTTTTTTCTTGAGTTGTGTACAAATGTTGTTTGCTATTAAAATGGTGTATGTTCTTTCTGCAATGTCCGTGTTTTATTAGTATAATTTAAACAGAAACCCATGGAGCCTGTGCTACTATTGGGTATCTGATTGCCAAGTTAATCTCTTATTCCAAGTCTCATTGATCTTCTGTTTGAGCAGCTGAGGGTCTATTTTACGTATAGCAATCTTTCAGAAAGCTTATTCCTGGTAATAAAGCTAACTGGGGTGAGTGCCAAGCTATTCTCAGAGGCAGCCCGCTCCCGACGAGAGAAGTATTTTATTTTGTTAGATGGGGTTATTGTTTGGGTATGTGCTTGTGGCAGGGCTAGGGAAACTGCCAGCAAGAGAGCAAAACTATGCTCGGAGGGGTACTCTTACTGGTATGAAGTTAATGGCATTATTGGGCAATAGACATGCAGGTCTGACTTTTAATATGATGCCCAGAATCACTTGCATTTTCTACTTATTACTCTATGGTAATCTTAAACCATATTGTACATCTCTTGTGGCATGGCAGAAAGCCTGAATAAACCTTGAGCTTCAGATTTGTGAGGCGTATTCAGTTTTCTTAGGTGTAATAGGAAATTATTTTGTTCCACAAAGCACAACTGTGCTGATTTATCATAAATTACATTTCAGATTTTTGAAATCTTACAATTCTTCAGCCTGCATATGTGTTGACTTGCTTGAAAATTGTCTTCATACCAAACGCTTGTAAGGTCAGAAAATATATTTTTAACTGTTAACAAGGAATATATATATATATATAACCAGAGGCTCTGGAATATGTTACTGTATGCTCAGAAGAGCTTAATAATAGTTGGGTGTATATTTTTATGCTTAGTTAATGTAAAAATGCTAGTTAGTTTGTCTTTCAGTATTTGTATGGCAGTGGTAACGCACTACAATCTTCGTGCATACAAGCAGTATTGTGGCACTTTGGGATGCAGTAGTGTTCTGTGTCCAATGCTGAGAGATCCTGTAAGCAGATGAGGATCAGTTACAACTCTCACCTTGTTCTTCTGCTCCTGTCTGTGACTGAAACCAGCCTTCTCCAGCAATGGCCTGCTTGGTGCCTGCTCCTGCAGTCCACAGGGGTTTCCCAGGCCACTGGAGCCTTCTCGGGCGTCTCCTCCTCGAAGGAGGTTGTGCTGAGGTGCTCACCGTGAAAGGAGCGGGTGCAGGGCTCGGGAAGGGGGCAATTGAGGGTGCAGGGCTCTGGTGGGCGCTTGTGGCTCGCAGCAGGCCAGGGGGCCATTCTCAAGCACCGTGTCACCTTTCTGCCCTTCAAGCCACTGATGTTTGTGCCACCAAACACACTTCTTGATAGCGGAAGAAAAGCACAAAGCGTCACAAATCTGTGATACTTTTTCCTGCAGTAGCACATGAATATGCAAACAAAAAGGATAGACGATCATATACCACACAAACAAGTTGCAGAAAAACAGAAGGAGAAAATACCTATCCCTTCAACTAATGTTAACTATTTAATCATAATGGGAACAAATTCTTCTTCTTTGTTGTTTTTGTTTGTTTGTTTTTCTCTCCCATTTATTTCTTTCTGACCATTCTAACTCACTTTTTTACCATAATTGGCAGCCAGCTGTAAGTGAGAGCCCATCTGTGTCACTGTCCTAGCTATCCCGTGGTGCTCTGCAGAGAGGCAAGATCTCTGCAGGGTAAAGCACAGGCAGCTTTACTTGTAGACAGGCTCTTTGTGAGTTGCAATCATTAATGCCGTGTAGCAAGCAGTCTGTTACAGAGCATCAGACTGTGCAAATGTGTGATTGTCACCAATGATTCTTTACCTCGCTGCTTCTCAGGGCTGAAAAACAGTGTAGCTGAAACAAAATGCAAAGTCTCTATGGAAGTATTTAGAGGGCCTTGTGAGCCGTCTGTTAGCATACAGGGAAACTGGATAATGTTCTCCGGCACCTTTGCATTATTTCTCTAACAACTTTTATATTTCTATCAGAAGCGTTGTTCTAGAGCCAAACTTGGGGGTGGTTTGCCTTTTTTCTGATTGATTTGTTTCCATGTTTGACTTTTAATGCTGAATTTAAAGCTCACAGTGTTAGCCTGCACTAATTCTTACACTGGATCGAGTCTGGATTTCCTACAAATAATTTTTCCACTGCAAAACTAGTTCGCACCAAAATACAGAAATGTTTGAACCACTCAGAAATATGTTGAAGCCTTGTATAGGACTGACAAAACTGCCCATCTGCTGATGAAATTTAAAGTTTGCTGCTGTTTTTCTCTGGCTGTTACCATGAGTAACATGTGACGTTTGTGACTGTAGTAGATGAGGAGCAGTCCACTCCCAATAAATAGTTATTTGTTTAAAACAGGAAGGTTTGGATTTAGCAATTGGTCAGCAACACGCTGGCCAACTATACAGCTTTATTATATAGAGGGAAATAAAACTCATGTGTTGTTATGAAGATGCTATGTTTGTTGGATCCATCTGGGACTTATTTAGCAAGTAAGAATGTTAATTTAGTGTATACTACCTAATATAACTAGTCTGGGGGGTCAAGGTACTGACTTCAGAGGCATTTCAGAACAAAGATGTTGCAGTTGGTGGGTGGATGGCACTGCTCTCAGCTGTTGCTTGAGCTTGCATAAATAGTATCATCTCCACTTTAATCTTTCGGGTGTTCAGAGGTAGTGTGCATATTTCTGTTTAACCCCTGGACACTTGCTGGCATGCCTGACCCTTGAGCAATTCCTGTCTCCCTCTCCAGCCCTGGCACCTTGGCTCCAAACAGTCTAGAAATAAAGCCAGTAATTTTGAAGTTTTGTGTTAAGAACGTGGCATTTAACAAAAAGTGTTTTCATTTTCTTGGTGTGTAATTTCTACTGTGCCTGTTACAGCAGTATGTTGAACACTCCTGCAGTACCCTTCGCTTTCCCTGCTGTTCACATTGTCTTTCCTCTGTGTGTACTTGTCAGTTAAAATATGTCAAAATTGGTGGTGATGGTTACTGGACTTCGGAATCAGGAAAAAAAACTTTGTTATTTCAAAAAATAAAAGCAACAAATGGCTGGAGCAGTTTGTTTTGTAGAGGCAGGCTGGCTCTGAAATTGTGTTTTAGGGTAACAGTTTGATTTATCTCACCTTGCATTTTGAGGATGAGAATGATACTTAAAGCATTGATTTTGAGGGATCTGTTTCTCTAAAAATGACCTGTATTTTGCCCATCCATCTTATATTGCTTCTGGGTTATGGTTCTGAAAGAGCTTTAAAGGCTCTTTGGAGGCTCTGTGCATAGGAGGGAAGTCTCCTTCAGCATTCCAGCTTCTTATCCCCTCCTCTTGTGAGGGAGAATGAGAGGGACAGATAGGTGGTGGGTAGCACTGCTGGTTGTGAACAGCTTTTACACTTTGTGGTATAAATTTAGTTACTATGAAATCCCAACACAGTAAGTGTAGCAAATGCAAAGAGCAAAACACTCTCCAGAGTCACTTAATCCATTAGACTGATAGAAACAAGAGGGAACTGCATCTTTCTTGGGAGTGATACCTGCAAGGCCCTTGCAGGGGGAGAGGAAACACCCAGCAAGGCTGGCAAAGGGATTCGTTCCTTTCCACGTTGCAGTGATGGCTCTACAGGTGCTAGTTTCTTATATTGCTCAAATTCTTAAAATCCTGTGATCAGACTTGGAGTCTGGGTAATTTCACAGATAGTTCACCCAAGGGTCCTTTCCCTGGAAAGTTGGAGCTTTCCTAGTTTCCGTTAGAAGAACAATGAAGTAATAGTCATAGAAACATGTTAATAAAATAATTTAAGGGCAATGTAGGTGGTATTATATTTTCAGATGCCTTTTAGTTATGTTGTTCCCCCTTATTATTTTTTTATAGCAAACTTTGGCTTGTTCCATTTTAACGGCGCTATTGAGTGAGTTCTCGAGTTCAAGTAAAACCAGCAACATTGGACTAAGCATGGAGTTCCATGGTAACTGTAAGCGCATATTTCAGGTAAACTCCTTATGTATCAGTATGTGCCTTATGTATTTCTCAAATACTAAGAAATAATACTTTCTTGTACCGGGTGCATTAAGCTATGTTGTGTGCCAGACAGCACTGAATAGGGTAAATACATACTATACATATACATATACTATGCAATATAGATACTGACTGTTTTAGAAAAATTGATGATGTATTTCTAATAATTGTATCAAAAAGGTGCAATCCCTTTTGCCTTTTTATAAATGTAGAGCTGTCAATCTCTGCGCGGTTGGACTCTTTAAGTCCTTGGCTACCAATTGCAAACAAAACGAATACTCTGTGGAACAATGATAGTCTTAAATATAGATTTGGTTTAATGCCAAGGAGAGCTATGTATTTAAAAATATTATTGCAGATGGTGTAGTCTAGTTGTCTCAAATGTATTGTTTGGACAGGCAGAAATGTTTTTGTGAAGGCATTGCTTTAAACTCTGGCTTTTGTGGAACAACTTGGCAGCTTTTTTCATGCTAAAGATCACCCAACTTCTCTAGCAGTTGTTAAAAAAGATTCTGTGAGAATTTTTCTTTTTCAATAATTAATACATAAATATATATTATATATATATGTATTTTTTTTTCTTTTGAAAAGCATTATGTTAACTGTGACAAATGAGTTGAGGATCTGACTGTTGACTTTGGACAGTTTTCTTTGTTTTAATGAAAATAGGGTGAAAATGTTTTTGTTTGTTTTTTTAAATCAGCACTTTCATTACTAGGAGTGTTTATTAATGCATTGTGTTCGTCCTGGCTGCAGGAGGATGATCTGCGGCAGATCTTCATGCTCACAGTAGAGGTACTTCAGGAATTCAGCAGACGTGAGAACCTCAACGCTCAGATGTCTTCGGTGTTTCAGCGTTATCTTGCACTAGCCAATCAGGTCTTAAGCTGGAACTTCCTTCCTCCAAATTATATCCTTTGAGTGTCAGGCCCTTTATTTCGCTTGACTTTTGGCATTTTTACCTCATAAGTAGAGTGTTTGTGAGGAGAGAAAAGTGTAAATTTTATAAGCCTTATATCTAATCCTTGATTTATATTTTCTTTCATTAGTACCATTGGCTACCCCTGTGCTTGCTTAGTTGCTTATGTATTCAAGTTGCTATTGTTTTTCATTAAAATTTTCAAGTATTTTATTTAAAAGACAGTATCAGTTCAGCCAGTTAGAAGCTGATGCTGCATTTGACGTATATCTGGATAGTGCAGGGGAGGAGGAATGTAGTATACTGCTTTAGTGCTGAATCAAAATGTGGGTAGAAGTAAAGTATTGCTTGTGTTTCTTGAGTTCTATGCAAGGTCTACTCTGTCGTGCTTTCGTCCTTGAGGAAGAGTAGGGTTCAGGTGAAAGCCTCTCACAAAGCAATGTTTCTGTAAGAGAACATTCCCCGTAAGAGAGGATGGTCGTGTACTAGAACGTATGCTAGGTAATAGGTTTTCTTTCAGATGAAGAAAAACGTTTTCCAGATAAAATAAGAAATGGCATCCCTCTCCCCTGCTTCTTTCTTCCTTTGCCAACATGCAGTTGTCACTGCTTCCGTTTTCACATCTTGATGTCTGCTGATTATGAATGTCCAAGGAAACGTGGAGGTGGCATGCAGAGAAGGAAACAGGGGTGTATGGTGAAATATCAGAAAGAAGATAATCTCGGTGAGGGAGAGATGAAAAAAGATACCAAAATGTTCAGCCCAATAAAAAGACTAGAGGAAAATTTTCTACCCTACATTTTTAAACTGGTTTACAAATGTGTTTTTTTTCTTTAAGTCTTTTCAATAAAATGGTATTAAATTATGCCTACTGCAGAAATCTTGCTGTTGCTGTTGCCTCCAAATGTGCTGTGAAGGGTTTGATAAGCTATTGGATCATCAGAAGGCATTATCTGTGTCTCCATCATCTTTGTCTCCATTGATTACGTAGGAGACAGCAAAAATGAAATTCTTTACTTGAAACTGGTTATTCCTTGGCTCGCATCTGTAACACAGAATGTCAGTTCCATTGCCTTTATAGAAGGTCCCTTGGGTTAAAAGTAAATATCCCACACTGAAGTGATTTGGCAGGGGTCCAGGGAGGAATTTGATACACATGATTACAAGATTGAGACTGGAGTCACATCATTGCATCTTATAAAGGTTTCCAAAAGAAAATTAAATGAATCTTCTGTCCATTTCATAGCATCTTTTTGTCTTCTACTGCTTGGCATTATATTTTGCTGTAAGAACTGCAGCACCAGTTTAGGTCTCCCACTTCTATGTAACAAACCGTTTTCACAGAAGTTGGAGCAACTTTAATCACCATTGCAATGTGGATCTCAGTTGACTAAAATTCAGTAATGCTGAAGTGACAGGAACATGTTGATGGTATTGCGACATAAATCCCTCTGCCCTAAAAAGACGGGTTTAAAAAGTCACTGTTAACTGTAGGCTCTTGAACACTAACATCTAATTTGGCTGCAATTTCTGAAAAGGCAGCACATGCAGGAACTTCAAAATTGTGGTTCAGTTGGTGTCCAACTTTGACAGAATATTCACCAAAGTAATGGGTGTACATTTGATACCTAAGGCATTGATTAAAAAATCATCTGTTTTTATTCACATCAATCCAAGAATCATTCACAGATACATACTTTTTCCTTTTAGCGGATATTTTTTTCTGTTTGTATAGTATCATTCTTAGTATTCTCTGCAAAGCAGCAGTAACCTAAGACCTGGCTTGTAATCTTCAGCAAGATTCTCTTATCTCTCCAAAAAGAAAGTAGCATAAATCTCTATTAGCTAGATCTTCAGAGAGTATCTTCAAGAGGTGTATAATTTAAAACACTGAGTTATGAAAATAATATCAAAACATATCACTCCTAAGCAGTTCTTGTTCTGTTGTAGGACGGCTTAGTATTTTTTGTATTGTTCAAAGCAGTCTTGGGCAATGCTGCCACCTATTATTGCAGAAGAGTGGTAGTATATCTGTGCTGTCTGTTGCTAGAAAGAAGAGCTGGTGGGAGAGACATTCTGGAATAGCCACCTCATTGGGGCAATGAAAGAAGAGAGCCTGGGATCCACCTGCTTAAAGATTTTCAGTAATTCTGAAGAGCTTGCAGTGCCTGCAGTGGAGGGGTGGCACATAATGATCTGGGATGTCTCGTTCCAGTTATGTGCAGTTTCTTCCATCGCGTTTTCTAAAACACATTGTTATTTTTATCTGCTGTCTCTGGGCATTAGTTGACCTGGTGTTTGTGGATGCTTCAGAGGTTTTTGGCAGTACCATTGGAAATGACAACAAGATGGAATTCCTGTTTTGCACTAGGAACGTGTGGCAGTCGGCTGTGGCATGTTGGCTTCAGTGGGGTTTCTTTTTTCAGTGCTGTTATACCATTGTTTAGTATTGTTCACTTGGGCAGAACCAGTTCTAGTTGCATCTTTTGTTTTTAAATAAGTGTTTATTTATTTAAACAAGACTAAGGAAATACAAGTGATCAGTGCTAAGGTGTACAGCTCTCTCCTTTATCAGTGTCCCTTCAAGGACACTACTTGTATTATGATTGCAAGGTCTTCACTTGAGGAACACAATGTTCCTGGGCTCTAATGCACCTTGACATGGACTTGAAATCTGTGGAATGAGAATGTAATTATAATTTATGTCCTCTTACCTCTGGAGATGTTTTACAGTCATCCTTGAGTTTGGGATTTGTCTGTCCCTAACAGTCACGTTTTTATGGACTTTTGAATGCTTATCCAGCAATGCCAAACTTCTTAAACAGAACGTAAGATTGTGTGCTGATGTTTTCCATCCACAAAAAGAGGTTCCTCATCTTTTGAGCTACCACAAAACCAGTCATTCCTTATTTAATTCCTTAAGGAACAGATTTCTGTAGCTTTCTGTAAACCGCACTAGTGCTTCATGAATAAAGAACACCTCGAGTTTTAGTTCTTTTGGATTTGATACCTTCTAGTTGCCTAGAGAAAGCTGGCAAGTTATTAAGTTAATGCAGAACAGACTTGAATTTAAAATACACGCCTCATAAACCTAACGTGATGTGTCCTGCCAATGCACATTGTTGCTCTTCCATTGAAATTAATACAGCAATTGCTGTATGAACTGACTAAGCTTTTGTCTCATCTAAAGCTTTTTCATCTGCGTGTTCCTCAGCCACATCTCTAGAGGACCAGACTTTTCATATCTCTGTTGTGGAACTGCCTTTTATACTGCAGGCCAGGATGGGAGACCTTTCTGGGGGATGCTGTGAACCGTAGAGTTCGGGCGACTCTCGAGATTGGAACTTGGTCCAACCCAGATTGGCAGCATCTGTTGCACATAATGGATGTGCACTTAAAAAAACACAGACTGTTCTAGAAACCTCGAAGTTTGTTTTGAGGAGTGATTGAAGTTGGCATTGCTGCTCAAAAAGCATCCTGTCCCAGCACATCCTGTGAGCCCTGACACAGGGAACTGCCTGAAAATGTTTTTAGGAGGATGAGGCCGCTGGTTTGGTTCGCTGCGTGCTTGCATGGATGCTTTAGCCTGTGCTGAGGAGCAGCAGGCAAATTTCCATCAGCAGAAGGGTTGTCTCCTTTAGATCTTACCTCCATTAATAGCCAGGAGATAATCTGAGTTTACTACAACAGTTTATCTGTAATCTGAAAGACGATGCAATGAGATGCTACCCTGGATATTTTTTGGCATGTAAAGAACATTTCAATGCAACTAAGAGCTGAAAGGAAGTACAAAAGAGGTGGCTGTATTTTTACTCTCATCGGTCTTTGCATTCTTGGGGGGAAAAGTTGCCAGGTTTTGAAATTTAAGCTGTTTTGAAACTTTCTGAATAGTAGTACGAGTTTTCTTAACAATCATTTTGGTCAATGTTTTAAGACAAAGCTGAGCAAAAAAGAACAGGGCAGATCAACAGACTCCCTGCATAAATTCTGTGAGTTGCTCCGAGACTCATTCCATGTGCCTGGCTGACTAGCAATCCAGGGGAGATCTTAAAATTCAAATACAAGTCCCTGTGTTACCATTGTAGCACTGGATGGCACATTTCCAGACCATTACCTGTTTAATTCAGCCTTTTATTTGTAAAATACAAGTCTAAGATGCAAAGCTCTCCAGGAATAGTCCAAACAACAAAAGTAAAGAGATCAACATAATTTTTAAAACAAAGGCACTCCACGAGTTTTTCCCTTTCTGAGTTGTTCTCCTGTCCTGTGGACAAACTTACAGATGGGTGTCTGGTAGAAGAAATCTCAGCTTTGGTTTCAGAGTTTCTTATCTGGTGCTCTGTGGAAGGCAAATCTTGCCTCTGAAAATATCTTGGGATTCATTTGCAAAGGCTGGAATTTGTGGGAAGTCCTGGCGTGGAACATGAGTTCTCATCCCTAGTGGCTTCCCCAGCATCTGGAAGATTTTCATGCTCGTACTCACTCACCAGTCCCTTCCTGGGAGGGAGGCAAGGCCTGTGAGGAACGTACATTGAAAACAAAACAAAAAGCATATGTGCATTCATCCTAGGAACATGTATAACTTGAAATACATGTTTTGATTCCAATTTTTAAAGAAATTGGTCTTATTTCTGTGATTCTTGAAACAACTAATTATCAAGCTGCATAAATATGCAATGCATAAATATATGCAATGACTGCATAAATAAATTGAAGCTAAGATAAATTAAAATCTGTTTTAAAGAGTATGGTCTTGTCTTCCTCTTTGGGCATGAACCAGTGAACATATGGGCCTTGTCATATATGAAGGCATTTAGCTGTACTCTTGTGTTTTTCAGAAGAGCTTGATAGATTTTAATGAATAATCTTTTATTTAAACAGTTGTTTTTTACTCTTTGTGGTCTTACTACTAGTTGTGGTAAGAATCAATGGTTTTAGGTCTTGTGAACTGGGTATAATATTGCCATGCTTCGGATAAATGTCTTTTAACTTCGGTTTCTTTGTCATCTGCAGTTAGCTGTAATGAGAATTATTGATTTTTCAATAGCATTAGTCAATATTGCAAACTTCTGTATTTATTATCAGAAAAACTTTAGTCTTGTTTTTCATTTGAAAAGTTATTGAACTGTCATAATAGATCTATGCTTATCATAAATCTGTGCTACGGTTTGAGTGTTTAGGGCTAGTGCTGGTATTAGGCTAGTTCTGGACTGATTGCTCAGTAGCATTGAGCTCATCAGTTAATTTTTGATGATGAAGGCACCATTTGCTCTGGGTAGCTCCAGAAGTCCCTGTGCTGGGTAATTCAGTGCCATTTTTTTTTCCTAGTTTGCTAAAAATGGCTGCTGTCAATAGGGTTGAACCATATTCTCCACCAAATTAGGGTATTTCACAGCAACAGACCTCTTGAAAGCCAATTTACACTGGTGTTTGAATGCTGCTGGTTGGTGATGGAAGATGGCTGTAATAGAGCCACTGTGGGTGTGGGCATAATTTGTGGAGTTTTAGTGAATCAATATTTTTACCTACAAATCTACTATTGTGAGATGTGTCATCAGCCCATTAGTCTGAGGTTCAGTCCTAAAAATAACAAGATAGGACTGCTAAATACTGAGGCTTGTTAAAATAGTGACAGCAAATTGGCCCTTCGATCATTCCATGTGAAGTGTGTTATGTAACTTGTCCCCTCTGTAAACTAAACCAAGTGAAGAGCAAATTGGTTTGCAGAGGCTGATAATATATCATTCCTTATCTTCTGGTACTGATGTATTTCCTAGCAAATTCTTTCTTGGAGAATTACAAGAAAAGATACTTTTGTAAATAAACAATTTACAGATTCCTTTTTTTTACTACAAGCATTCCAAAACAAGAGGAAAATATGTGGCTTGCACTGATAAGCGTCAGTCTTAATTTGTAAGGGATGTTTGCATGTGATAATTTCATGCCCATATTTTATTTTCTTCTGGAAGAACTAAAGCATTTTTGCTCACTAAAATTATACTTGTACCTAATATGGAAGTAAAGTAGACAATTCTCTAATTTGTTTTCTGTCTAAAATAGTGTAGATTAGTTGTGGTCTGGTCCAGAAACTTACTGATAATTTAAAACATGATGAAACTACTTTTATAGTAATATGAAAGTTCTTAATTATTTTTATATATTAGATATATATTAAAACTAAAATTGTGCATTCTGCCTTGAGCCACAGCTCAAGGCAAGTTACTCAAGGCAGTAACTTAACTGCATATTAAATTAAACATTAGTTTTGTATATCCTTCTCTTAAAACCCATCAAAACTTAAGAGGTCTACTTTACCAAATGAAATCCTCACAGAACTTGCTCTGTTGTAGGGAGATATTTTTTTTTTGTAAACTTATTTTTTCTAGTACTTAGTGAGGTGCACTACTCAAGTTAATACAGTTTATCCCCAATAGGAACATTGCATGCGGCTGAGCTTACGGTTTCTCATTCTGATGATAGGTTTAGAAAGAGATCAGAGAGGTAGAGAGGGTGTTTTTTGTTTTCCTTAAATGAAAACTTGAGCTGCTGTGTTCATACAGTTCATGCAGTTTTACAAATTTACAAATGAGACTGGGAGTGTCACAGAAGGAAGCACTTTCAGAAATCTTTGAACACTACTCTAGGTGGTGACTGGTGAAGAATGTGACATACATTTGGGTTTGCCCATATTTTTTTTCTGTATTGGAGCACTTGGCAAATTTTTAAAAATTTAAATTATACCAAAATACATAGGAAGAACTTATGCAGTCATAATAAAGTCCTGCTTTCAGTGTGCGTGCGCTCTTTATGCCTCTTCCTTATAAACGCGTTTATAAGGAAGGGCCAGTGCCCTGTGGTGCCGTATGCTTTTGTTCTTCATAGCATAATAAAAACGTAGATTAATGCAGGGCTAACATATCTGCATTCTGTGAAGCATATTTGGCTATTCAGAAAAATAGGCTATGGATTTCAGCGAGCTATCTTTAGCTATCATAAGCCCTTTATAAAAGCTGCCAGGAAAAATTTTTAGAAAATGATTTCCCATTTTGCATAAATTTTAACACCTGTTAAATCGCGGTTGCTTTTTTCCCTTCTTGCCGTGTCACATTAGACACCCTGGTTATCAAAGTGATCGTATCACTATGGTATGTCTCATAATTATGATCAAACTGTTATCTAACATTCCTGGAGCATTCTTTTTTTCAATACTTAATACCTTTTATTCCTTGGCCTCATGCATGAATTATGCTGTGTATGTGAAGAGGCTTAAAGTTTGTTTCCATTACATTCTTTCTGAATGGATCCTGTTGTATCTAGGATTTTTTTAAAGCCAAGTAGGAATGTTATTGTTGACCTTGACACCAGATAACTGGGCAGACATTATATAGCTATGTTTGAATCCTCACAAAATGTGATGCTAAAGCCAACAGAATCCTGGCGTGAGACCCTCCTGGACAGCAGAGTTATGGAGCTTTTCTTTACAGTAAGTTTCATTCTTCAACTTTCATAGTAGAGATCCACAGGGAAAGCAACTCCTTCCTGTTTTAAAACCTTGCTGTGGGAGTCTTCCTTTTGCATCAGGTAGGACTGATTCTGTTAACTTCAGTTGGTTTATCAAAGCAAACAGACATAATGTGTTGCTAACAGAATATGTATTTGTCTATATATTGCCTTAAATTGAGAACCATTAACTGGAGAAAAAAATTGTATGGTTATCACAGCATTTTAACTTTTATTGCTTTTGGTCGTGTGTTCATCAAATGAAACCAAGCATGAGGAACTGTAATAGCTATGTAAGTTTTTTAGCTAAGGTGTAGCACCCCTGAAAAAGATCCAAAGAACAGTGTGTTTTTACTGATTTTTTTGCTAGCAGTTGCTCAGCGGAACAGCTGAAAATAAGTCATTTGCAATCGCAGTTTTCTAGACGGTTGCAGCATCCAAAATTGTACACCTTTTCTTCCCCAGCACAAAACATATCCAAACAAATTGAAATAAATTAATGTAACACTGATAGGGATCTCCCTACATAGAGTGGGGAGAGGGCATGTAATGCTCCATTGCTTTAATTTTGAAAAATCCGATGTGAAAACTGGATAAAATTATTATTTTATTATTATTATTATTACTTACCAGTGTTGGGGGAGAAGTTGATGGTCTTTGCTCAAGTAGAAGTTACTGCAACACCAAAATGTAATTGCTTATAAATTACTGTAATCTGGTAACTTCACTTTGTGTTGCATCTGGCGAGACCTGCGTTCAGCATTCTTCAGACTGCATTTGTTTCTGCAAAGCAGAGAAATAACGTGTTCAAACAGACCTAGTCAGAGTGATTATTAAACAAAATGGATGTAAATCTTCAGTACAGCTTGGAAACTGTTTGTTACGTGTTGGATGCCATGTCCTTACTTTGTAGATTTTTGGTTTGCTTTTAATAAATGATAAATGATTTTTTTTTTTTAACTGAAAGTTTATCTGATCCAGGAGTTGTGAATAGGTAAAAAAATTGTTGGCAGATCTCTTAGCAGCTACACACAATCTGAACAGCTGTCTAGACTATCCAGACAGTTGCTACTGTCAGCTGTGAATCTCCACATGCAAATAACTTTCGGACTTCAACATTAACCCGTTCTTGTTTAATAGTATGAAGGTGTCCAAGTTAAATATCTGTTTCTTTAGCTGTTTGTAAGGCAGTTCACTATTCATGATAAAAATAGAGATTTAAACAACCTGCAGAATTTCTTTTATGCATTTAAATTTTCTTTATTAGTAATCAAAAAGTGCCAGCATTTGATCGTTTTTGAGTGAATGCCAGCCAGAACAGTCTGCTGTCAGTTTTTATTTGAAATTCCTGATTTGCAATGGTTGTGGCTCAAAGTATTAGTTTCCCACTTGAGGTAGTGCAAGTGGATGGTGATAGTTTGTATTCATTTAGATCTAAGAGACTTTAATAACCCTAAAAAATTGGTTAAGAAGACTGCCATGTTAAAGAGGAAACCTTCAGGCCTAATCTCTTCCTAGGGTGGGACTTGCATTAAAATTGTATTTTGGTTTCAGGGTTTGTTTTCCTGGTAGTTTGACCTTTCAGAAGTTAACCATGCAGCTAATTCATCCAGTTACCAGCTGGATGCAACTGAAACTCTAAAGCATAGAGAAATGGGTAGAGCGTTTTAATTGCACTTTTATTAACGCAGTTGAAATATTTTTAACTAAATTGTTTTGGAGGGGAGGGGAGGGGAAAAAAATACCCTGCATTTATTTTTCAGTCAATTTTATGTGCAAAAAGTAGAAGGCATGATCCTTTGGAGATAATCTTGCAAATCCACGCCTGATGATTGTAGCAGGTATCTGTGTTCACTGCGCTCGTAGGAGCTTCGTGTCACGCACCCTTGGCCAGCAGCAGCAGTGACGTAGCAGGTCGCCCAAGGAGCCAAGATCACGGCTGACCCCATATAATGTCAGAGTGTTGCCAAGGAAGTGATGCTTTCGTTTTTTGTGCACGTCTTCAGTGTTTACCTCTGCTGAAGGAGCATCTATAGGATCTTGACTGTGCTTGTTGACTAACTTTAGCACCATGCTGTAGCCTAGGCATAGTTAGCATAATACGGATGACTGTCATTATTGCTGTTTTTAGAAGGAGCAGTATGTCTGCCTGGCTGGCATCTGTTTCTCTCCTTAAGACATAACATTCAGTAGACAGTTCAATTTTCAAAATGTAGGTAAGACCTAGATAAGCATTAGCTTCAGAGGATTAATTCATGGCTTGTGACATTTGTGAACTACGATGCAATGTTAACGTGGTGATTTTTAGAGTTGCAGAAACCCTTCTGCTTCAGACTGAACAGGAGTTAGAGTAAGCTTTTTTTGGTGTGTGCTCTTTTGGATCGAGAGCCATGTGACTGTTGTAAGAACATTCTCTTTTCCATGTATTATTAACTATCTCGCTTCCTGAAAGGTACATCGGAAAATCAGAGAGGATACAGATATGGCCCAAGACTCGTTACAGTGCCTGGCCCAGCTGGCCTCTTTGCATGGGCCAGTCTTTCCTGATGAAGGTTCCCAAGTCGATTACCTGGCACACTTCATTGAGGGATTACTGAATACTATCAATGGGTATGTATGCCTCCTCTCTAAATTTAGATGGCATCTTGTAATCCTTAGTTTGGAGCATGCTGTATGCATGTGGAGAAGGGGTAGGGGTTGCTTAGTTCTGGTAAAATGTGTGTTCACTTTCGATTATTGAAACTTTTTTTAATGCAGTTTAAAGTAGGTGGCCCTTAAATAACAAGAAACAGACTTGCTGGTTGAAAATGTATCAACAAAATCAATTAGCTATTAGCTTTTAGCATTTTTCTAAAGGACGGAACACTAACTGCCATTTCTATCTATAGAATTGAAATAGAAGACTCTGAAGCAGTGGGAATTTCCAGTATTATCAGCAACCTGATAACTGTATTTCCTCGCAATATTTTAACTGCCATTCCAAATGAACTTTTCTCTTCATTTGTTAACTGCCTCGCACACCTCACTTGTTCTTTTGGAAGAAGTGCCGCCTTGGAAGAAGTGGTGAGTATCTGTTCTCAGATAGTAGGTGTTCTCTTTTTTTCCCATTTTATTTGTGTAAGTGATAGGAGAATTTGACTTTTTTTTTGCTATTATTATGTATTATACAGTTATAACATGTTGTTTTGAAAATCTGTGGTTGTTTAGATATTACTGAAATCACAGCTGAGAGGTTTATGGTTTTGTTTCAAGCAACATAATGAACAATTATACAGTCTCTGTGCAAAGCTTTGTTTTGATTTAAGGCACCTGCTTTGTATTTGTTTTTCTCTCAAAAGAATCATTTCATTAAAAACAAGTAAGACTAAATATTGCTGATTGGGTTGCATAGGACTTCTCTGAGAACTGCTGTAGGTAATTAATAAGCTGCAGCTCTGAAAGCTTAGCCTGGCTATACGAGCACGTACAGACAGGCTGAAACTGCTACTGGCAGGGCTTATGAGCCAGGGACTCTACTTTTAAGTGGATGTAGCTGTTAAGATCTTCTGTTGTTAACCCCACACTACTAAGCTGTTTAAATTACTACTGTTACTGACATAGGTCAGAAGATAATTCTATGTATTTATCTGGCACAGGAATTCACAGGACATTGGTTTACTTTGAAACTTCAGTTAACATTCAATAGTATTCTCTATCTACAAAATAGCATTAAAAACAAAAACTACCTAACTGAAAAAGCAACAACAACAATAACAACAAAAAACTTAAGTATTAAGGTAAATAATCCTGCATCAGGACTATTTGTGCATGGTAGTTATTGATTAAAATATTCTTACTAAGGCTAAAAAAAATGTTAGCCAATTTACCACTATTATCATTACAACAGAATATGACTGGGCTTTGATACTCATATTTTAAAATATTTATAGAAGTATTTAGGTATAAAGTTGACAAGTTTCTTTACTGGTAGGGAGAACACAAGTGTCTTTAAGTTTCATTGCAGAGTGTTAGAACAAATATCTTTGCTGCAATATTCATATGTATTTCATTTGGCTCGGTGTTCACAATGTTGCAGTGTTCCTATTTGAGCCAAGAAACTGGTGGTTACAATTAGAATCTTGAAGTGCAAGCCACATTTCAAACTTTACTGTTCATAACCTGCTCTGTTTTAGAGATTGTCTAGTAGAACTCAGAAAAGATGATATTGTTCCTGGTGTTTGCCAACATATTTATGCATGTTCACGAAGCCTTTATATAAACACTCAGGAGAATCATGGATAATTATTTCAATTAAGGGAATCAGAAAACATATATTCATTCCTCAGTTAGTCTCATGCTACATGAGAGTTGGAATATGCAGCCACATTGGACTTCAAGAGTGCACAGTATATCCCAACTGGAACAGTTCATCTCTTAGGAAAAGCTTCCTCAAACAGTTTGGGTTTTAGGAAGGGCTGCCTGGTTGTATCTAATGAGCTAGAGCTGCTTAATTTCTTCAGCAGAAGACTGTGGGATTATAGAAAGTCTTTACAGTATTAGACTTAAATGTTCACAGATTCAGCAACATCAGAAAAATAAAATGCATGACTCATGAGGGAGTTTTTATACTGTCCTTAAATCCTTAAATCATTCTATAGTAAAAGAAATACTATACTTTCTTTGTGTCCTGGGTCTTGAGGATATATAGGGGGCATTGCAACTTCATGCTGTTTCTCTGATTTTCAGGATCCTTCAGAATTCTTTGGTTGTGGATTTACACTGTTATGAGAAGTTTTTTTGAATCAGCAGTAAGGCCTGCTACACAACCTGCTGAGCTATTGCTTAATCCCTGTGGCCCACATGATAAGGTCATCTTAAATACAACTAGGAGACCCTGAAGGCCCTCTCTGGCCTGGGGAAGTCCCAGACGTGGTTCATGTCTTCCTTCAAGTCTTGATTGGGTTTCTTGCAGTGACACTGAGCTCACGCGATTTTCATAGCTAACAGCTTCTGATGAAAGAGGAGCCATCCTGTGTGCTGGGCTCCGTGGAGCACGGAGCTAAAGTCCTGAAACTTTTCACGATGCTGACCCGAATGCAGGCAGACATGCTTGGTAAGCTCTGCTGGTGCCAAAAGCTCTTTCCCCGTGTTTCTGTCACCACACGTGCCAACCGAGCAGCTTGTGTGAAGGCTGCAGAAATCCCACCAAGCACCAGGAATCTGCGTAGCCAAAGGCCATCTATTAAGACTGCCAAAATGAGAGGATCCCAGCCCGTAATGTGCAGCCCACTTCAAAGCCCAGCCCACTTCGCTTGCTGGTGGCACTTGCTGCTCATATTGATGTTCTCCAAGAAAAAAAAAGAGAGGGAGGCACGGACCCAAACCAGAAGAGCTCACGCTGAGGTGTTTGTTTCACGAGAAACTGCCTGTTGGGGTTGACTGAGGGAAGGTTGAGCATTTGCCTGAGCAGCCCCCCGGTCGGCTGGTGGTAGGAGGTCGGTGTCAGCAGCGCTGGAGGTAGCGCTTAGGGTGCCTCGTTTCTCGGTGGTGCTGGCTCTGGGAGAAGGTGCTTGAAAAAAATTATTCAAAGAGTCAATAGACTATGAAGGAAGAAGTACCTGTTTTCTTTTTCCATATTAGAGAAATTAGGCCTCTGCTCACTGGTTGTATCTTTCCTCTGCTGAAGGTCTGAACTGGGAAGTGCTGCAGTTTCTGTTGGGTCCATTGAAACATTTTGGTTGCCCGCATCGCAGCAGGTCATTTACAGTTTGTCTGCCGCAAAACAGTTCGGTGGCCCAGATGGATCCTGTCATCTGAACACTAGTCTGAAACAAGGGCTGAAAAAGGGAACGTTTTACTAAGATTTCTTTGTGACCCAGTTTGTTTGATATGGACAAAGTAATTTCTACTAGTTGTGCATCTACTTTACGGAGTAAAGTTTCTAATCTTACTTCCCTGTTTCCTTATGAGAATGCCATAATGTGCCAAAATCTTTTTTCATGACATTATCTATTGCATTAGCTTCTCAAGGAAGGAAGAGATGGATTTGACTTGGGTTGTGCTTCACAAAAGGACATATCTGCTTCTTGGTTTGTGCTCTGAATTCTTACAAATTACATATAACTTTGGTTACATACATGACTAAATATTTCAAAATTGAATGGCCATGAATATTTATGTCCCTTAGTAGAATTTTAAAAAGATAGTGACATTTCTCCTAAATAATTATTCTGTGAATTTTGAATAAAACTTTGCTTGTCTTCTCATCATCTTTAGCTTTTCTTTTTACAGAGAGCCATGAGTGCCCCATATTGTAACTTCTGTAACCATACCCACTTTAGAGTTGGAGAATGAGTCTGAGGAAATATTTTTAAATATTTCCAAAATGATACCAGTTATGCCATCCAGCCAGTTTTCTTTTCTTTACCTGTTCATCCAGGCATGTTTATATCTTTGCTGAAAATCGGGAACTGGGAGTCTTCTACCTGGGGCCTAATTAAGACCTTAATGGTTCTTTATCCATCAAGTTAAGCTGTGCTATGTTTTAAGTAATTCATGTGAGTGATCTTATTGATTAAAAGCTGAGAAACCTGTTAGAGGAAAGAGAAGTCCATAGCAGGAGTGCCAAAGTGCCATAGCAGAAAATCTCCAGTGTGCATGCAGTCATAATTAAGTTGGTGTTAATCATTTGGTTCCTAAGTGAAGTTCTATTTTTGTAATTCAAGAAGTTGATGATATCTTCATTTAAAACCTTTTCAGAAGACAGAGCTACTTTGCTTTCCTGTAACCCAGGCAGCTATAAACATATGTTACTTCCCTTTGCAATTTATATAGCACATGTTTATAGAAAGACATGAGTAATGAAAAGATGGTGTTTTAGTTAAAATCCGTGAAGCAATTGGAAGTACTGGCTTGTTCTGTGGAATTACACCTTTGTATTTTGTCCATGGGATTGAGTTGTATCTCATCATCAGAACTGACTGCCTGTAGCAGGACTTCTTGAGCACATGCAGTCATACAGTGCTTCTTTCCAGGAGACTTAGCATCTCTTCTGTCTCTGTATTTTAAAAATATCAGAATATGTATAAATATCTATGCACATGGTTTTGTATAGATAAAATCAACCTAATTAAATAGAAACAGCTCAGTTCTTTTTTATATATATTTACTAGTGGTGCTTTGGCATCTTTATCTTATTTTATTTTACTTTTTTTTTTTATTGTGGTGGGGAGAACGCCCAACACTCTTCATGTGTAGGTAATTGTGGCTGCTGTGCCTGTATCAGGTATATTCCAAGTTTAATTTGAGACTGTTTTGATTTTTGAGCATTCGAGGAAGAGATGGAATTAAATACTTTGATAATTGCTAAAACCCTAGCAAACAAGCATGAAAATAACACTAACCTTTTCATTTATTGCTTCTGTTCATCTGAGTTTTTCTTGGCTATCCTTCCACAGGTTTAGTGACTTTTAAAACATTGCTTCAGTATTAAGAAGAATATCTGTTTCTTTCATGTCTTGCAGCTTGACAAAGATGATATGGTGTATATGGAAGCGTATGATAAGTTGCTAGAGTCTTGGCTGACGTTGGTACAAGATGACAAACATTTCCATAAAGGCTTCTTTACCCGACATGCTATTCAGGTTTTTAATTCTTATATTCAGTGCCATCTAGCTGCTCCTGATGGTACAAGGAATTTGGTAAGCCCTCACTCTAGTGGTTCTTAATTATATATAGTAGCTGGGACATTTCTTTTGGTGTGCGATACTTTGTTAGCTCAAGGGAGCTAATATAGAATTTTATGTTTTTGATTAGAAATGAAAAACTTGCTGAATTTGTTACAAAAATGTGATTTATTTTAGTCTGCTTCTCTTTCAGAAGGAGAAATAAATGCTATAAAAGTCAAAAATAACTTCCAAAAAAAAGATATCAATTAAAAACAAAACCCATTATTCAAAAATTGCCATTCATACTATTGGTCCATCCCTGAGGATGAGATGACTAAACTGGACTAGTATCTTACAGTCTGAAATTGCAGACCTTTTAGTGCTGCTGTTGCCTCTCTTTCTGTACATCATCCTTAAAATATAGTTTAATGGTCTATTTTGGAATAAAATGGACATATAAAAATGTCTGAGAAAATCATATAGCTATACACAAACTATGGGGAAAATTTGCAATCTTCTATGGTTCTTCTGGATAAAATAGTATATGAATTCTATATTGAAATTTTGAGGTGACTATTTTGGAAAAAAAACTCAAATGATTTGACTTGGAGAAAAAGTCGCTTTGTCAGGAGTCTGCATCTGACTGAAACAAATTCTGCTATAGAAAGTTGGAGGTAAATTCTAAATGAGTTAATTATTGCCTACATTTGATTCAGTAACCACATATATTAGTCTCCCTAATTTTGAGACTGTGCAGAGATCTCCAAGATACCTCTTTCTTAAAAATCTCATATAAAGCCTAATTCTGATATGTTGATAGGGAGCAGATGGCAATAACCGTGCCAACAGAGAGAGAGGTATTTTGCGAGAGAACTTTGAATTCATGTCCAGCGGGCTTGACATAACTTGTATATACAGGTTAATTCATGTCATTCTGTGAGATAAGTCACTTATCCCGTGGGTAACCTCTTAAAAGCCACAGCTGGCATTTCAGAATGCTCCTTGTTGGATATCAAAGTGGTTGCTGGAACTCGCTGGCCTCCCTCTGTGAACAGGGACTCACTCTGCATAAACAGCTGCAGCTTTGAAGTTGCCAAAAGAGAATGATTTGCTGGGTTAGATAAAGGAAAGATGGGCTAAAAACACTTCAGATGAGGAATTGAGTGTGCATTCAATTTTCCAGAGCTTTTGGAGGAAAAAAATGCAAAGCAATAGCATTCTCCATCATGTTTATTTTACTTTGTCAGTTGTGGAAACTATAACTCGTTATTTTTTACTATTATTAATATTTTAATATTAATATTTTAATATTAATATTTTATATTTTTATATTAATATTTTAATTATGTTTTAAACATTGATATATGGCTTCTACATACAGTGGCTAACTGCCTCAAGGAAGTGGGATCCAATTTATAGTGTAGCTATTTGATAATACAAGAAAGACTTAAGCTTTGGAAAAAATCAGAGTGAAACTTCAGTAAGAAATAAAAAAAATCCCATTTTTAAAAATTTATCTGCTTTCTATTTTTCTAAGGTTATAGCATTTACTCTATAAAACTTTCTCTGTGAACAATGAGTTACAGCAACTTTTTAATGAAAGAAGTGGTTTTCCTTTTATCATGATAAATACTACCTCATTTAGTGACTCATATAAGATCTCAGAGAACTGGGAAAAATACCTTTTTATGACTACAAACATAGGTGAGGAAAAAGCCAGGGAGTTTCAGAGTTTAAAATGGCTTTTGGCCTGATACACTGGCATTTCAAATCACATATATGTTTCAGCAGTCTGCGAGCCAGTGGGTTTATGGACCAGCTCTGTGAGCCAGATTCATTCAGAACTTGGTATTTTACCTCTAACCGTGGATCCTTTTGACAGCCCTGGCTTGTACACGCAGTGGAGTGCAAAAGCTACTGGCTTTTGTCCAGCTTGTACTTACGCTCTTACTAACAAGTATCAATTTTTGTAACTATTCATTGACTCTTTTTACTAACAGTGAATCTTTGCATTTGAGAGAGCTGTTGGAAGCAGTAGCAAATGTACAATGAACTCAATATGGCATTTTGCTAATGTAAAATGCTGATTTGAGAGTACCGTGAGGCCAAGTTTACTGCTCTGTTTTACCGTTGTCTATCTTAGTTTGATCTAGTTGTCCATCCACGGAAAACAAAAGGAAAAGCTTGAAAGAAAGCAATAAAAAATGCACAAAAATGTGGTAATCGTATTTGGACTATGTGACATTAACTAGTCACTTGTAATTTTGCTAAAACCCTGACAGACGGCCAATGGTGTGGCCTCTCGGGAAGAGGAGGAGATCAGTGAGCTCCAGGAGGATGACAGAGAGCAGTTCTGCGACCAACTGGCCAGTGTGGGCATGCTGGGCAGGATTGCAGCAGAGCACTGCATTCCTCTGCTCACCAGGTAAGACAGAATTAGAAAAAACACCAAATGGGGAAAGCCTCTCTGTACAAAAACCTCTAAGGACTCTGCAAAGTCCTGATTTTACTCTCTCTGGAGAGTAAAAGGACTCTGATTTTACTGCTCTTTGTCCACAGTTTGTTAGAAGACCGAGTGACAAGGCTCCATGGGCAGCTGCAGAGACATCAGCAACAGTTACTCGCCTCACCAGCATCAGGCTCAATGGACAATAAAGTGCTTGATGACCTGTATGAGGATATTCATTGGCTTATTTTAGTCACAGGTTAGTGAACAGCTTTAAGCAGTGCCTATTCTTAATGAAACTGGAACACCTCATGAGAAAAATCTCAACTTGTCCACTGCTGGAAGATGACTGTCTATTTAATCCTTTATGATGCTTTCATCTTAAATATTCTAGTCACAAAAATAAACTTTGTCTTCCTTTCATCTGTCACAAGTACTATGAGGGTAGTATTTAAGATGAATTAAATGTTTGCATAAGGTATGTCTTTTGAAAATGCCTGTGGCTTAATTTTATGTGTTTTTTGAGATGCATTGTTAGTCGGTCTGTTCAAGTAATTAGTCTGTTCATGAGCTTTCAATTGTACTGTCTGGGGTCGGGTAACTGTGTCAGGGAATCCGCATGAGATCAGGCGAATGGTTTTACGCAGGGATGGCAACTAATGGAGCAAATTCCAGAATCTCTCAGTGCTGCTGATCTGTGTACTGGCATCTGGTTATGTTTCAGGGACCTTGAACATAGAAACTTTCTTACTTCACTTTTTTTTTTTTTTTTTTTCCTTTTTTTTTTTCCTGATTTTTAGCTGGAATGATCTCATATCTGTCTGTAAAGAATAATAGTAAATATAGCAATGTCTGTGTTCTGTTAGGAAAAAATGTATATTCCATTATGAAATGTTTTGTGAATGTCTGATATAGTAGTAGTTCTCAGAAGTTGACATAGACAGTTACAATATTTTTCTATCACTGTGGGATGAAGGTTGTATCTGTAGGTGAAATGGTTATAAGGCCAGACATTGAAAATCGTGACTGAATCTGGAATGAATGTTAATTGTCTGCCTAACAGCATATTGTACTGTAAAAACTCTTGCTTCACTTCATCTGCAGTTGCTACTCTTTCAGTGCAGCAAGTCTTTTTGGTGTCTGAAACCATCTCGCAGATCTGAAATGTTAGTAGAACAGAAGCCCTGGATAGGGGGAAACTGTATAATTAGGGCACTGCTTATCACATGACTGAAGAAGAAAAAAGATGGCTACAAAATGTTGTATAAAATTATTTTTATCCTATAGAAGAATAGGCTGTTGTACTTTCACATGACGCAAAGCTGCTCTTTGTTTTTAAATTGGTGGCTTATTTTTCAGTCCTTGTTGCTTATCATTTTAGCTTCTCCTTTACGGAATGGCTTTAAGTATTTGAAGTTAGATATCCTTGTGTAAACAGTGTTAGTCAGGGTTTCTACAAACGTTTGATTCTAGTACCATATCTACAATTAAGTCATTGGATTCTCTAATCAAAGGCCATAAGTTACCCTAGAGTAGAAATTTGTGATCACTCTTTCTTTTTTAATGTAAGGCTACCTCTTGGCTAATGATACTCAGGGAGAGACTCCGCTAATACCTCCAGAAGTAATGGAATATTCCATTAAGCATTCAACTGAGGTTGACATCAATACAACACTTCAAATTCTGGGATCTCCAGGAGAAAAGGCCTCTTCCATCCCAGGTTACAACAGAACAGATTCTGTAATTAGGTAAGATTGCATCATCCACTGAAGTATGTCAGATATTTTTTCAGAGAAAGTGGGAGTGTGGGTGGAATTCTGCAAATTAAAAAAAAGGAAGTAACATATAAGCATTTAAAATAGGAAAAAAAATGTGTCTTTTCACTAATTTTGATGTAAGAGCAAATAACTCATAAGAATTATTTTTATAATAGGCATATTAAGGCAATTTTAGGAAAGAGGTTAAGACAAAACAGAGTAAGTGAAGCCATGTTCTTAGGGTAAAGAAAGGTAGAATGACTACAGATGAACTTTTAAGTTGAAGTTATCCAGGGATCCCCTCATCAAGAGGACTGAGAGGAAGAATGGAAGTAAAGGATCAAAGCAATTACAGCTCAGAGTCAGGATGAGGAGGCTAAGATGATTCATGAGCAAATAGTCATACTGGAGGACATGATATCAAGTCTTTGAAATAATTGCCCCCAAATTGCTTAAATTAATGAAGATTCTTTAAAATCATCACAGGTCAGCCCCTTTAGATAACACACTATAGGCTCTGTAATGAATTTTGCACATGCATGGCCTAAGCAGATGATTTCCAAAGCACAAGTTGCTGCCTCAGGAGTAGCCCAGTTGGTCATCAGTGGTGGAAGACTGTTGTCACTTCTGTAAGTTTTTTAATATTAGCCTAAGGAGCAGCATAAGGGATTTCCATTTTCTTTTTGCAAGATGGTCATACCCACAAAGGAGTCCAGATGATGGAAGATGCAAATTGAGAAGATCATGTTTCATTTTTAGCTGACATGGAAGAATCTTCACCCAAGATTAGTTGTGTGCTTGCATTTTATTCTTCTGTGAGAGGCTAGAAAAATGGCTCTTCTTTGGCAAAGATGTGCTTCATGGGTTAGTTAATTTAGAGTCGGAATACTGTTTATTCATACCAATTGTAAGAGACTGTTATTGATTGTGTTTTTCTCGAATTGGGACACCAATCCAGTCAGCTACAGGAAGAAGTCAATAGAAGTGAAATTTCTTGATACAGTGTCTCGGTGGAAATGGGAATAAAATCAGATTTAAGTAAAGAGATTTGAAGCTCTCTCCAGCTCTGAAACTGCTTGAAGAATTGGACCACAGTCAGCTCCTAAATTCGTTGAGGACTATCACATTCTTATCAAATTTATAAATGAGTAGTCTATAGAAGCTAATATTTAATACAGGTTTAAGGAGTGACTGTATTCATACAATCATCTGGTGATCATCTAGTCCAGATTGCTTGTGGTAATTAAAAATAGTAATAAGCAAATGGTCATTTTTATATTTGCTCTTTAGTGTGTATCACACTGTGAAAGCTGCACACTTAGTCCAAGCTTTGTAGCTAAGCTGGTTGATGCAAGAAAAAGAAAAAGCTTTTCAAATAAAGCTTTTCAAGCATGCCAGGTAGTGATCCAGCTGGAAAAATTCCCATTTCTCATCATTCCCATGATGTCAGAATGCTAGCGAGGGTTCTCCTGTGACAGTTATTTCACAGTTGAAGATGATTGCTTTATCTTTAAATGCATATTTAGACTTTGTATTTGCTAGTCTGTCTTTTCTCTCTCTGTGTATTTAGAAGGACAGTAAACTTGGGTGGTCTTTACCCTGCTGGAGTGAAATGATGAAATCATTTTTTGTTACCTTGTTTCTTCCATTATATTTCGTGGGAAAGAAAAAGAGAGTTTGGTATGCAGTCCCATTGCTTTCCCACAAAATACAGCATCTTAATTTTAAATTCTACAGGTTGTTATCTGCTATTTTAAGAGTGTCAGAAGTAGAATCTCGAGCAATAAGGGCAAATCTCACACACCTTCTGAGTCCCCAGATGGGCAAAGATATCGTATGGTTCCTCAAGCGCTGGGCAAAAACATACCTCTTGGTGGACGAAAAGCTGTATGATCAGGTAAGGACATAACTGTATGAACCATCTGGTGAGTATTAGCAGTAATGCTGTCTTATGAATGCAGATGTCAGTGTAGCTATTTTAAGCTTCAATTATTGATTATTTTTAGTATATGAGAAGTTATGGTTATTTTGGAGTTGTTATGAAAGTGGATTTTTTTTCCTCTTTTAAGTAAAAATGGAAATTGTAAGGTGGCTCTACTTGCACATCTTGGCATAAATGTTATTTCTGTAGCCATTAGCATAGCAAAGTAACTGAGTATTTTTCAAGCAGTTTCCTGGGTAAAACTCGCCAGCCACAGTGATATTTGAGTGCCTCTCACTATCCATCAGCTCTTACAGGGCCATCTCTACTACAGTAGGTGTGCTTGGTGGGTGATGGTCAGTCAGTAATCTCATGATTTGGAACTGGACATTTCACACTGTTGCAGGGTGGTTATACACTGGCCGAGGTTGTGCTCCTGACTTGCCTCCGCCCTTCTCTCATGTTCTCAATTACCTTAGCTGATGTGTGTTACGCATTCATTGTAAGGGGCAATTAGTGTTTGGACAGCACTAATCATGATTAGGCCTTGATCACCATTTTACTTATAGAACTAACTATAACTCAGCTAGCTAACAGGGGTCACTCACCCAGCAGGTCCTGCTGACTGGTAATTCTTGAGAAGGAAGTTTTCTACTGCTGAAGCAACTAAGAATACTTATGCTTCAGGAAGTACTTCCTTAACCAAATTGGGGATCCCAAAGGCTTGTGATTACTTCACATCATGTTATTCTACTTAAAGTAGAGCAAGGAATTTGTAATTTACATGGGGAAGAATTGGAGAACGTAAGAGTATGTGAGAAACAATGCAAAGCAACAAAACAGAGTATCTAGGTAAAGCACACATTTAATTTGTATTTACCCATGGCATCTCAGTGTGATTTGGACTGTTATTTAAATCTTATGCTCAGTCATGGAAATACTGTAAATTTCAAGTTAGGTATAATTGTGGTGTGCTGACATGAAACCTATGCACAATTATTAAAAGTCTTTTGAGTTTCACTCTTCAGAAACTTTATTATAAAGATGGGAGAACTTTCAGTTTCAAGGAAGCAGATGTTAATGTGCCAGGACCAGAATGTGGCCTCTTTCCATAGGAATTGAAGGAACATTGCAAAAGAGGGTTCTCTGTGATGCAAATAAGTTCTTACAAAATTGACCTCAGAGATTAAGAACTAGATATATTTCTAATATTTTTCATTATTTAATTTTAAGGAATTTCTTCATAAATTTTTGGAACTACTTCTGGGAGGTGGAGTTGGGATCTTTTAAACTTTTAAACTTTCATCAGGACTAAAAGCTAGTTATGCTCCAATTGTATTGAGGTTTAAGCTTTTCTTTGTTTTGGGTGTTGTGCTTAAAATTGAAAGAGAAATTTGGCAAAGATTTTCTGTTCCAGGTATGCTTTGCCTTTGTCTATGTAACTTTTGTGTATTTTAAGTAGGGAAGTAACAACCTGAACAGAATTTGCTGACTGATTGCCATACACATTTGAGTTCTGGCTTTTGTAAATCTCACTCATTTTAATGCTTTTCTTATAGATAAGTCTGCCATTTAGTACAGCATTTGGTGCTGATACAGAGGGTTCCCAATGGATTGTGGGTTACCTTTTAGAAAAAGTGATCAGTAACCTGGCAGTGTGGAGTTCAGAGCAGGACCTTGCAAATGATACTGTACAACTGCTAGTAACATTAGTGGAAAGGAGAGAGCGGTAAGTTGCTGTACCTCTGGAAGTCAAAACATTTCTTTTGCTTCCTTTAAACCTTTTTGGCCAAAGTAATCCAGATCTGGGGCATTTCATAGTCGTGTCTCTAAGTCAAATGACTTTAGTAACCTGCCATAAATGGGAAGAAATGGTGTGGCAAAGTGAGGAGTGAGACCTAAGATTTGACAAAACGTAACCTAATTTGTTGTTGTTTAGAAGTGCACTCTCCTTCCCCTACCTTTGTGCCTCCCTAGAAAGGCAAACACTCCTGGTCTCCACTCATTGCGAGGGCTTTGGGGGTGTTGCTGGCTTGTGCTGAACAAGAGGATTAAGATTGAAAGGTCAAATACCAGCATAAGCCAGTGTAAAATTGTAAAATTATCTAGAATTTGGCAAATAAATACAAAATTGAAAGTTTTCTTGGTATTAGAAATTGTGAAGCTGGCAATTCTTGAATGTTTTTCTTGTGAATTGACATGCAAATAAGCGTGTAAACATGGATTCAGAATTCTTTTGAAAGACTCTTCTGAAGTTTGAGGAATTAGATGTTTGAGATTTTTGTGGGGGGGGGGGAAACCCTGCAGGAGCTACTTCAGGAATAAACTGCTTCCTTTATCATGACATAATGAGACTAAGCTTTTAATCCATGCAATATGTTTATTAACTGTGTGCTTGTATGTGTGTAAAACTAGAATACTTTCCTTTTCTCCCAAATGAATTGAGCCATTTTATTGAGTATGTATGTTAGAAATCTTAGATGGGAGATCAAATCAAAGTCAAAAAATGATTTAGTTGTAGAATAAAGGAATTAAAATTTAAAACAAACAAAAAAAACATTGCTAATGTCTGTTCATACAATTTTGTGAAGCCTTTTCTTTAATTAAAGGGGTTTTTTTTCCTCCCTTTTAGGGCAAACTTAGTTATTCAGTGTGAAAACTGGTGGAATTTAGCTAAACAGTTTGCAAGGCGAAGTCCTCCTCTTCACTATTTGTCCAGCTCTGTGCAAAGAACACTAATGAAAGCTTTAGTTTTAGGAGGCTTTGCTCATATGGACACAGAAACAAAACAACAATACTGGACAGAGGTAAGCTATTTAATGCTTCTATTTATTTGAGCAAGTAATACAACTCTGAAATTGAAGCTGAGTTTGAAGTCAGCTTAGGGAATTTTACAATGACGAAGTCAACTGTTGCAGAATCTTTTGAACATCTAATATCGACTTGTTTTTATGTTTCTCTGGAGGTCAGCAGTTATATTTTTGGGCACCAGTGAGCTGCCCAAAATGATTTTTTTTTTTTAAGTTTAGTGATGTTATTAATTTTTTCAGGCTTAATGATAATGACAGTAAGTTTAAACACACACACGCACGTGCTCCCCACCACCACAACACATGGAGAATAATAAAGCCCCCTTACCAGCATTTTCATACCTTCATACCTTTAAAGCTCAGGTAACTATTACCAGGAAGGCAGAAATGTGGTCAGGAAGCATCATGTAAATTTATAAAGCATTTTGAAAGAAAATTAATCAGTTTTATTAGCAAATGGGTGAAATGAGTAATCAAATGTAAGATCACAAGCACTGGAAGTAATTGGGAGAAGCATTTAACTATTTTATGGGAACTTGTAAATGTTTCAGTTTACAAGCACAATTGCATAGGCTGGTAAATAGGTGAAAAGCTATAAGAGAATTTGTACTATACAGAATCATACTATGACAAAGATTATTGTGAACATCTTAGGACTTTTATTGATGTCCCAGAACAACTTTTTGTTTGCTGACAGTGAATTTGGAACAGAATCAAATAATGTTGAGTTGGGGAAAGTCATTTTCATGTGTGTAAACATTATGAAATAACCTATGTAGATGATGCTTTTGAAACCAACCTGCAGGTGATAAATGTTCAGTGAGAATCATTAATCACTAGTGCTTCAGTTGACACTAATGTGACACATAATAACCTAACTGAGCCACTGCAATCTGGAATTGATTGGTTCTTGTAATTTTGTGCCAAAGGAGTTTGCTGAATTACTTAAAGCTGCAATCTGATCATATAATACGGTGCTTATCTCAGTGTGACTTGTCTTTTTGAGGTTCTTCAGCCACTTCAGCAGCGATTCTTGAACGTGATAAACCAAGAAAATTTTCAGCAGATCTGTCAAGAGGAGGAAGTGAAGCAGGAAATCACTGCTACATTGGAAGCACTCTGTGGCATTGCTGAGGCTACTCAGATTGATAATGTAGCAATTCTCTTTAATTTCCTAATGGACTTCCTTAATAATTGCATTGGATTAATGGAAGTATACAAAAACACCCCAGAGACTGTTAATCTCATAATAGAAGTCTTCGTTGAAGTTGCACATAAACAAATTTGCTATCTTGGAGAGGTAAATACAACCAAAAGGAGGAGGAGGGGAAGGCGGAGTATGTGTGGACATGTATGTGCTGTACTATCCTGTAAACAAACTGTAGTGATGTTTTAGATTCTGCAGAGGAAAACTGCTTAGAGGTAGAGCTGTTGGTCCTAAATACAGTCCAAATGTATACCAAGAAATTGTCAGGTAAAATGAGTAGGTGCAGAGCACTTTGTTTTTTACACTGTTGGCTAATTTTCCTTTTGTGTCTAGAAATGTTTCTACTTACTCCAAACTACACATGGACTAACAGTGAATTATGGCTCCAAAATTTGGTAGCAGAGATGTCTTCTTTAGGGATTTTATTGACAATTGTCTTTTTTAAGACTGTGATATTGATAAAGTGATGTTTTGATCAACAGTATGTGAATACATGGCTGTAAGTGTTCTTACTACTTGAAGTAGCCGATCCACGATGATTTTTTGCGCAGTTGTTAGAAAAAAGGGGTAGCATAACTGAACTTAAAACCTTGAACTATAACACCATATAACACTATATTGAAACAAAGTATGTAATTTTTACCATATAGAGGTTTTTTTATTATTACTTTTTTATAGGCCAAAGCCATGAACTTGTATGAGGCCTGCCTAACTCTGCTGCAAGTATATTCCAAGAATAATCTAGGTCGACAAAGGATAGATGTTACAGCAGAAGAAGACCAGTACCAGGATCTCCTTCTTATCATGGAGCTTCTCACTAATCTTTTGTCAAAAGAATTCATAGATTTCAGTGATACAGGTATGAAGCAGATGGGCACTGATGAACCAAAACTTGATTCTTAAACAGTAAAAAATATTAGGGATCATGTGTTCAATCCAGGCAAAGTGAAAATTGAAAATGAGGTCAGGATACTATTTGATGTGCTAGGAGCAAGGGAAACACTTCACAGTATGGTCCATTTGTAGCAGCAGTTGACTGCAAGATGAGTGATAGATTATCTTAGTACAAGATCCAAATTTGGTGAAATGCTGAACTGCTAAAATTCTGGGGGCTTTGTTTGTTTGTTTTTTATTTTATTATTTATTCTTCATATACAGAACATACTTTATGTGGCCGTGGTTTGAATTTGAGGTTATTTTTTGCATTCCAACCTGTTATTTTCTTTCATATTGTTGCCACTTGAAATTGCATTAGCCCTGAATGCAAGCTGCCAGCTGTAACTTGGCCATACTGCATTACTTTTGAATAAGTGAAAACAGGTTGGCATGGCTGAGATCTTTCCATGTCTTGTGCAGTTGCACGGAAAACATGATCAATAACAAACTCAGTCTGCTTGGATTGTTTTGATATTCTTCACTGCTGCTCTGAGGTACTTCTTAAAAGAGAGAGAACCTTGGACTCAAATCTGACCAGTTGTCATGCACAGGACAGCAATACAGAACCAGGCTGAGGCTTTGCCCACTCGATGGACCACTCAACACTGTGTAACTTACCCATTTTGAGTCCAGGCTTTGCGTATTAGCTGCATAGAAAACACTGTGAAGCAGGAATGTGAATACTGCCTAAATATAATACCCACATATCAACTATATTGAAGCCTGTCTGGATAGTATTGCAGAAAGGTTTATAAAAGTAAGGTAACTGCCAGTTGATGCCAAACTGCCCGTCTTGTAAAGTTTTAACATACAATATTTTCCTCAATAGCTTTTTTTTTTCCCTCATGTTTTAAACTGTGGTGTAGTTGTTGCACACATTTGGTGAAAAATGCAATAATAATTTGTTCACTATCTACTTATGCATATGTTCATGAAGCATCATTAGAAAAAAATACAGATTTCTGTAGTGGAAGGTAGCTCTTGAAAGTGTCTGAGTTGTCTACATGGTTATGAAATTAATATAAATATAGAGTGATGTGGCAGTTTCTCCTCAATAAGTTTCTGTTTTAAAACAGTGCCTCATAGTTTTGTTCAATTGGAAAGAGGAGAGTATTCCTATTTTTAAAAATGCCTCCATTAAATAAAATGTAACCTTTCCTTCAATATGTTTGCTACTTCTTTTATATGTATAAAAAAAAAGTTTTCATCTATTCTACAGATGAAGTATTTAGAGGCCATGAGCCTGGGCAAGCCACAAATAGATCTGTATCAGCAGCAGATGTTGTCTTATATGGTGTTAACCTAGTCTTGCCTTTAATGTCCCAAGATCTGTTGAAGGTAAGTATAGTTATAATATGTAGTTGCTACAACAAAAAAAGTGTTATAGAAATAACTTCCTAAAAATAGGTTCTATATTGCATTCCACTTCTATAAATTAAATGTTTTTTTCTATCATTTCTTTAAAATGCAAATGATTGTTCCCAAGTTCTGGTTACTGCTTGGAGAAGAAGAATATATACATGAAAATATATACCAAATGTATATAAGAAAAGTCTAAACAAGACAAATACGGTTGGATTAACAGTTAGCCAAAACTGAAATGTGGACTCTGGAATCCATTTTTTGATAGTTTCAAAAATTTGATAGGGAGCACTAACAGTCATCATTAGTCAAAAAAAAATGGGAGCTGTTGACCTACTGTTTTGTTTTGATAAGGTAGCCAAAAAACTGCTCATGTTGTGTGAGTTACTAATTCTGTTTTATAGCTACTCAGTGATACATAGCAGTGCCTTTTTGGTAGAAACACAGTAAATCTTGGATTATTTTTTGCATTATTGTAGGCTTTTGTATCATCATCATGTGCAGTTGGTCAGTAGAACAATAACAAATGAAACAACCGCGTGATCATGACAGTATTTCATGTGTCTGGACCCTCTTTTGGGCGCATCTTGGTTGTCCTCTCCTAACCACTTTGGTTCTCACCTGTTAGTACTTGTAGGTCCTGAGAATTGCGTCCATTTGAGCTAAAACCAAGCAAAAGATATGATCTAGGAGCACCCCTTATGTGCTGCAGAAGCTAATGAGGCTTTTCCTGCACAGCACAAGACTTGTTCATCTCTGAATTAAAGCTCTGCAAATGTGTGCAGAGGCAACACCAGCTTTTTTGCTTTGCAAATCTGCATCTATTGCACCACATTATTTGCTAACATAGTTGTAGCCACTGATGACTCTAAAGTCATCTGCCATAAGTCTTTGTCTTTTTCTGGAGAAAGCATCCGGCCTGTCTCTTTGTGCAGCTGGAAATAATGTCTGGGTAGAGCTACTTAATTCTAAAATGATAATGTTTTTCTTCTGACAGTTTCCATCCCTGTGTAATCAATATTACAAATTAATCACTTTCATCTGTGAGATATTCCCTGAGAAAATTCCACAGCTGCCAGAGGACCTCTTTAAGAGCCTGATGTACTCACTGGAGTTAGGGATGTCATCGTATCCTTTGTAGAGGTTGAGACTGCTTAAATGTTTAATTTGTTTTCTTATAAAATATATTATAATTCTTATTTCTTCTTTCAGCTTTTTTTCTTTTTCTGTATATTTTTATGTGTGTATATAAATAACTGTGTGTCTGTCATCAGCTTTTACTCTCTGTTTTCCATTGATGATTGAAAGTCTCACTGTAGCATCTTCTCCAATATGAGTATTATGAATTTCCTCTGACCCATGTTCCTCAAATGTATCATTTAAGTGGTTCCGCACGTAAGTTTTTTCTGGCAGCCTTTCCTGCCTCCTCCATTACTTCACTTCAGAGTGTGTAACTTCATAAGCTTTCAGCTGGTATCCCAGAGCCATTCCTGAATTAGTTTCTCAGCTGGCAATGCAAAACACTGCTGCTGTTCCATTGGGCCGACTCCAGAGCATTTCCTGTCAGGTTGCCAATGGGTTCTCCCTCTTATAACAGGAGCACCATTTTCACTAATCTGTGGCACGTGTCAGAAACAGATGAGCTTGACCATAAGGGCCTCTTTCTGAAAATGTTATGTCAGAGAGGCTTATATTACCTTAGAGTGTGTAGCTAATAAAAGACGGCAACAAAGTTGCCGTAGTCTGCTTTATTATTGTTGTATATTAACAGTACTGTAGTAAAAAGAAATTTTGGCACATATAAGATTTTGAGACATTTTTGAGTGACGGCTCAAGGATATTTTACTCCAAGTCTTAGACTGAAATCTGACTTTGATTCCTTAACACGTGTTATCAGAATGAGCTCTGAGGTTTGCCAGCTCTGCCTGGAGGCTGTAACACCATTAGCAGAGCAGTGTGCAAAAGCACAGGAAACAGATTCAACCCTCTTTCTAGCAACAAGGCACTTTCTTAAGGTAAGTTATCTATTTCATGTTACTTTGGGGTATTTTTTGCCTATAGGCAATGTTAAGAAGCCAAACAGTGATCACGTTTTACAAGATTAATTGCTGCCATGCAGAAATACTAAGAAATAGACTCTCACATAAAGAACTGGCAGGAGAATTTGTAAGGAGGAGGAGGACATGGACTAGAGTACAAAGGAGAATAGAAGCGTAGAGGGAGGAAATAATTTGTCTCCAATCAACAAAAGATTCTGCTTCTCGCAGTGCAGTGTTTTTTTTCTGTATTCTGTACTTGAGTTATAGAATGAAGGTGATCAGCGGTTAAATTTACTGTGAAAACTGAAATAGAAATTGTGTGAACTGAAGTCTAGGCAGGAGAAAATATAGTTGGATACTGGAATAAAATAAGAAAATGCTCTTTTTTATTCAATTTATCTGATAAATTTTGTCCTTTCTTAATCTAGTGTCATATTTGGTACTTTCCTTTTAGGACCATGCATTCCACCTCATTGAATTTTGGAGTGACCAGCCAGGTTCATGCTAATCAGGATTAAGCTAATTGGAGAACTTCTGTTCTTTTCTCCTGATTCAGTAAAGAGTTCAGTTTCACTTAAGGCCAAATTTACTGAAAACTTCAGTTTCCTTGCCAAACTGTCATCCAGACTATTGGGGGAATTGCTCATTAAGAGCTTGCATCAGCTAAACTGAGCAAATGAGAAATGCCTTCAAATAATTTTACTCACTTTTGTATTACTTGTGAGTTCACATAGCTTCCTGCCTTTTCCCCCAGTTTGGCTTTCTGTGAGCTGTGAGCTCCATAACTTGAAGAACAAGTTTTCTTTTTATTCTGGAAGATACTTCTTTCTGAGTTAGCAGCAGCTTTTGGGTAAAAATACAAGAGATGCTATTTCCTTCTGAAAACACACATCAGCACTGTAGCTTTCAGTGCTTTGAGGTGTGAATTTGTGACTTTAAGCGAAAACTCAGCTTCTAAAAGAACTTATTTTCCAATTACTGGTACCTAAAATTCAAAAAAAAAAAAAGGATGGTTGTAAATACAAGTTCATTATTATCAGAAGTGAAGATGAAGTTCAACAGCTGTTAGTAAAGCAGAAGAGTTAAGCCTATATCTCAGAATACTTCTGTAACTGCTCCTGTTTTATGATTTCAGATGGTCTTTGATATGCTGGTACTTCAGAAGCACAATACAGAAATGACAACTGCAGCAGGTGAAGCATTCTACACATTAGTGTGTTTGCATCAGGTATGGCATTTAGGCACTTGGAAACCACTTGTTTGTGAGTGGATGAATGTGCATCTGGCTGAAATCACAGAATCACTGTGACTGGAAGGGATCTCGGGAGATCTGCCAACCTCTTGCTCAAAGTAGGGTCAGCATTGAATCTAGATCATGTTGCTCCTGACTTTATTCCAACCTGATTTTGAAAACCTGTAAGATGAATATTCCAGAGCCTTTCTGAGCTGTTGAGTGCTGAATTATCCCTGTAAGTTATGTACTTCCAGCCGCTGACCATTTTGGTGGCTGGACTTGTTGAAGTTCATCAAAATCTTTTATGTGTTAGGAAGCCCAAAACTGGACAGAATATCACATGTGTAATCTAAGAAGTGCCATGTAAGGAGAAATAGTTCCTTTGATTTACTGGTTGTTTTTTTGGTCACTTCCCAGTCTATATTGTTGTAGAGCACTAGTCCCTTCCGGTTGCAGGACTTCACATTTGTTCTTTTTAGATTTCATGAGGTTCCTGTCAGCCCCTTCCTCCAGACTGTCTAGATCTCTGAATGCATCAGTCCTGCTGCTAAATGCATCTGTATTCCCCCACACACGCTGCACAATGGGCCTTCATCCATAGGTGAAGAGAGTACATTTCCTCTCATCCTTCAGGTCACTGATAAAATAATGAACAGGACAGGTCCCATGATAGACCCCTGAGCTCCTCTTGGAACCAGGTTCTGGGTAGAAAATGAGTCATTAACCACAACTGTTTGTTCCTGATGATTCAGTTAGTTTTTCACCCATGTAATTACAAAGAGGCCACGGGTGACTGCTAAAAACCTTACAGAAATTGAGGAGGGCGACCCCCACTGCTCTCCTCCACAGACAGAGTCATTCCATCATAGACAGGTTGGTTAGATGTGATTTATCCATGGTAAGTCCTTGCTGACTGGTCCAGATCACCTCCTTAATGTACCTACTAGTGGCTTATAGGAAGTCTTTCTTCTTGCTCCATCAGGGACTAATGATCCTTTCGAGCCTGCAGTTTCTTGAGTTGTCCATTCCTCTTGGACAACAGTATAACATTTGCTTTTGTTCAGAGCTGGGGACTTCACCCAGTCTCCACAATCTTTCAGAGATGATGGGAAGCAGCCCTGCATTGACATCAGTCAGCTGCTTCTGTGCTTTTGCACAAATTCCATGGAGTTGCAGGGACTTTTATAGATTGAAATTTCTCAAGAGGAATTCTCAATTCCTAAGTCGATCTTCCTTCCTGCTTGTAGTTCCTCTCCTCCTTGATCTCCCTTTAGTCACAAGAGGAAAGACCTGTTTGTGAAGACCAAGGGAAAGACGCATTGTCTCAGCCTTATTTGTGTGTTGTCCCCTGCCCTATATGTTTGCCCTTTTTTTTTTCTTTTTCTGTTAATGTACTGGTAGAATCTCTGCTTGACATCCCTTGCCAGTTTCAAGTTTAGTTGAACTTTGCTTTTTGCTCATCCTTCCTGCGTGCCCAGGCCGTGTTCATGTTCCTCCTGGGCAGCCTGCCCTGCTTCCACCTCCTGCGTGCGCCCTGCTTGCACTGGGGGGCCCCTATGGATGCCCTGTTCAGCCAGGCCCTTGCACAGCACATAGAGGAGTCAGTTGAGCTGCCCTTTCAGAGGAAGGAGGAAGTGCAGGTTATAGAAACAAGCCTATGCTAGGGGAGAGCTGGAAAGCACCCTGAAGGAAGGACCAAAAGCCTTCTCCTCCCTCTGCATTACAAAGCAGTGCCCAGCTCTGCAGGTTCTCATGTTTTCCAGAGAAACCCACCTGGCTGAAAGGCTTTCTCTGCTTTGGAAGCAGGAAAAGGCACTTGTGGGTGAGACTGGATTGCAGGGGGAGCAGGACGGCTCTGTGTCACGGCCCTGATTCTGGATTTTGTCCCGGCCAGAGAAGTTGTATGAAATTTTTTGTTTGAAGTTAATAAGACTGTTGTTTATTCAACAGGCTGAATATTCAGAGCTAGTTGAAACTTTGCTATCAACTCAACAAGATCCAGTAATTTACCAGCGATTAGCAGATGCCTTCAACAAGCTTACTGCAAGCAGCACTCCTCCCACACTGGACCGTAAGCAGAAGATGGCCTTCTTAAAGAGTTTAGAAGAATTTATGGCAAATGTTGGTGGACTTCTCTGTGTAAAATAAACAACAAAACTCTATGCCTACTTTAGACCCTTTCTGCAAAATGCACTGAGAAATGCTGAATGCTGACTAAATCTTGTACCTGTCTCTGGGTTCTTTGCAGCCATCTCAGATTTTAGAGAGCCTGGAAGTTTGAACGTAACACAGTGGAATAGGAGAGGTCAACTTTGAATCAGCTTCTGCTATTATGTGTTAACTGCAATCTGTCATACTTGTGTGTGAAAAGAATGGACAGAAAATCTGACTTTTAAATTCTTTCCATATATGTGCAAACAGATATGGGCACAATGAAAAATAAATTTGGTGCCTTTTCCCCTTCACTGGTTTAAAATGAGTAGCTGGATAAACATACAAATTTTTTTTCTCCCCAGAACCATGTTAGAGTGTGATGCAGACACATACAGAGCTCTAAATAGTTTAGCTGATTTTAAGCTTTATTTTTTTTCCTCTCTGAAGTTTGAGTTTGTGTTTCAACGGAAAAAGAAAACACCAAATGGTATTTTACTTGTGTTTAGTTTTGTTTTTCTACATCAACCTGAAGTTGCATGTTCAATGTAATACAGGTTTTTACATTATGTTCTGCTGCCTAAAGTTCAGAAGAAAAAAGGTGTATATTTTTGTTCCCATGAAATGAACTTTAGGAGCTGTAGCCATTTCCTTGCCTTAATTTAAAAGAAAAAAAAATGTTCACGTACTCTAGATGAGAAGTCTAAGGCAAGATTTGAGTCTTCAGAGTTGGGTTAGGATGTTGGCATTAAGCTGCTGTGTACATGTTGCAGCCCTTCATGTTGCCATGTGTCATTTTGGAATGAGTGTCTATTGCAAGGTTCAGGTGTAGTTTTACTTTCAGTATCTGTTTAGATTCCTCTTCAGGTTGCACGTGACTGCAATGTATTTCTACACTGAGCTGTTTGCTAAAGCAATAACAACTCAAGAGGTGTAAATTATTGACTTACACAAACTTTTTAAGTTGGGGCATTAGGTAAAATAATTATGCTAGAACAGGGGCTTGAAACCCTTTCACTCAAAGGTCATACTTAGCTGATTTGAGTCAAGAAAGATCAAGATCTGCACTGTCGAGAGGGTTTTTCTTTTTTCTTTTCCTGAAACTAGCTCTGCTTCTGTAGAGCCCTCCCTGCTGCTCTACTCTTGCTCAGTTTTTCATATCAGCACTTTAGCTATGACCATAGCAGAGCTGCAGTGCCCTGAGTGCAGTGGACCAACGAGGAAGAGTGGCTGGGCAGGCTTTGCCTCTGCTTTTGAGCCAGAGAAAACTGAAGCAAGGCTGCACGTCTAGTGACAGTCCTTTTTTGTGGAAACACATGGAGGCAGGAGAAGGGAGTCCCTTTTGCTTAAGACCTCTGCTAGATGATGCTGTTGAATGTTTCACGTGTTTTTGGTTTTGTTTGTTTTTGACTTTTCTATAAATGTATAGTATATACACCTTTCCATGGCTGTATATAGCATCATGTTTGCACCTGTGCCATCCTTCAGCTGTTCATCTCAAGATTAGCCACAATAGCCAGAATTGAAAGACTCAAATCTGTACTATTGTGCTATAAGTAACTTAGAGCTTTCTACATTTCTTTTTTAGTGAAATTGATATCTGTTTCAAGCATGGATCTGCAAAGCCAAAAATGCCATCTTGTCAGTATGCTTTTCTCTTAATTTATGTGAGAACTGCGTGTCTGTGTGAGAACTGGGTGAGGGCAGATTTACCCAATAAAAAGCAGCCATAAAATGTGTTAGATAATATACCTTCCCACTGTGTTCTATTCCTAAGACAATTTATCTAGTGTTTTGAAATGGGGATATTGCCCTCTTTTTTTTCTTGGAAAAAGAAACTAATCCTCTTTAAAAGTTTTCTGTGCATTTGCACTAATGGTAATGGTCCTAGCGGATCCTTGTGTTTCTAAACTGTTCCAACATCAGATTTTTTTATTATTTTTTTTCTTGCTTGAGTTTTGCCTTGTTTTTAGAGCTGCTTCTAGAATTTGAATTTGTACATTCTGTAGTGCAGCAGTTCTGAAACTTGATTTTCATTTTTAGTTTTCCTCTCCCAGATGTGGGGCATTAAAACCTAGGAACAGAAGCAGCAGCAGGACCTATTAGTTTGTTGTGAGGTTCAAGAGTGTCAAATGTGGCCAAAGTCTCCAAAAAGATAATGGCAAATACCTTCAACCGTGTTGTATGACTGAAAAACTGGTGTTCCCAGCTATCATTTCCTAAAGCTTGCTCAATATTTAAAAATATTTATGAACTTAAAATTAGGTAATCCTCTTGAATATTGTAACTGATGAATGAGAAAATGAATTAGGTAATGCTCAGAATAAAGTAATGTGCAACCCCCTGCTCTAATCAGGCCCAGAGTATTGTCACAAGCACTGACACAATGTTTGTATCAAGACCTGCTAAATTAAGTATGAACTATTGCTTTCAAAGAGTAGTTTTGATGATTGCTTAGAACTTTGTTTTGCCCTTTATTTAAAATTGATGTTATATATTAAAGGGAAGCTGCCCAAGTAAGGGTCTTTTAAAAATAATTTTATTGCGTAATGTTATTCTAGACAACATTTTTCCTATCTTGTTATTTTTTCATTTTTTTTCTTCCATTCTTGTGTGTTCAACTTTACTCTTTCCATACTTCTTTATGTTTCTTCTAGGGCAAATGAAAAGATATTTCTATTTTGTGATATCTGTGAAGTTGTTACAAAAGGTTGTGGGAATAAGTTTCCTTATTTCATATTTCAGCTGCGTAGGTGACTGTTCTTTAGGTAAACTATGTCTTGGATATCCTCACTCTCCATCCTTTGGTGACCTTCTGCACATCCAGCTGCTGTAGATCTAGATGTAAAGCTCATCCAAGTCCATAAGAAAGATTCGTAGACCATTTTCAGTGGACTTAGAAACTGTTTTGAAATTTTGTAGCATCACTGCATTGATTTTCCATTCACTGTGCAAAGTGAATAATGTTTTTAAAAATGCATGTGTATTTTTTTCAAAAATCACATGCCACTCAATTATAAATGCTATACGATACAGTTGTAATAAATATATTTGTCTAGATACAAAACTTCCTTGCTAAAATAGATTATTGCCCCGATGTTTTCATTCAAGAAATCAAGTAGTTTATTTCCCCTTTCTCCAGCCCTTGCCGTGTGGCAATAGCTATTTCAAATGCTAGCCTGGTAATTTTCTGAAGCTCAGCCTGTTTATTCTGATGCTGGCAAACCTGACTGTCTAGTTGGATCATGAATTCCAGGCCTACGTAGTGCAGGGCCATGTACCCAGGCTGCATCAGACTTCCACTTTGACTCGTGTTATGCCTTAATCATCTTCACTGCCTGCCGCCAGGATCTGCTACTACTCCTTGCCCAAAAGTTGGTGTTTCACTGGCTAGTGATAAAGGGCTCGCTGTTTTCCTCAGGAATGAGAAACTTGTTTTCTTGGCAAGTCCAAATCCAACTAGTTTAAGGAGAGGGATTTGAATCTGGGTCATCTCCTTCAGAGTGCACAGCACTTACTAAAGCCCCCGGATAAAGTCCCTTTTTTATTTAAGCCATGTAGTTGTAGAAAATAAGCTTGCACAGAAAAATCTATTGTCCATTTATAATCTAATGCTGGGAAAGGTAATGCAAATTCTACTTTCAGTCATCTGTGAAACCATTGAGAAAAGCAAATGTCATGTTTCTATTATAGAACACCTTCACTTCAGTTTCAGGTAAATAATTACGTAAGAGGTGTTTTTTATGGACGTAGCTTATGAATATAAGTGCAGGAGTAGGAGCCAGTCTCCTCTAATTTTGTATCAGATTTTCCACTGGGTCCACTGTGGCCATTGGTAAGTCGCTGAACCTGTCTTTGTTACAAAAATAAAAAATAAAAAAATAAAAAATAAAATATATAGCGACAATACCTACCTACCTCACAGGGCTGTTGTGAGGATTGGTTTATGCCTATATATGCATTTGAGGATCTGAAATGCTCTGTAAATATTAAATATTTTAATTTTAGTTCTTGTAAGGTGTAAGATTTACTGCAATGCAGACAGAAGGTTTTCAGAGGTGTCAGGTGCAGCGGGAGCAGTCGTCCCCGGGGCTCGCGCACCGCAGGGCAGCGGTACTCGCTGTAATGCGTCGGGGGGTCAGTTACAGCCGGTTAGAAAGGTGTTTCCTGGCCTGTGTTCTGCTTCCTCCCCGCGGGGCCTCTGCTGCAGTCACGGCGCCGCCGCTGAGACCAGGCCCTGCTCGCTGCTCCTGCCTGGCCCGCGCGTGCGAGGTCAGCTCCGTAGAGCCGAGGCCTGCGGATGCACTCGAGTGTAGAGAGCTGGGGCTTCCCCTCTCGGCCTACCCTCAGCTTAATTATCTTAATTTAGCAGAAGGTGAAGTCCCTCTTCGCTTTGTACCAGATAGCGCTTTGCAGCGCCAACTGTGAGGCAAGTCGTGAAGCACGATTTGCTCCGGAGCTGTGAGCTCTCCGCTCTTGAGCAAGCCCTTTTCTTCACTGTTAGGTAGTGGTGCCCTGGCCATGGAGAACCAGGATACACCTGGCCTTCTCCTGGAAAGCGGCTTCTGCTTTGCTCTTTCTCCCTTTCCCGGTCCTACAGGCCATGCCTTCTTCACCCTCTGGCAAGAGACTAGGAAGACCCTTCCAAGCCCAATGCGCTGAGATCCCTGCCCTGTCTGTGGCAGGTCGGTGTTTGAAATCAAATACCTTCCACTAGCCTTCCTCCACGCATCCAATCTCCCATTGAATTAGACTAGGTTTTATAATTAGGAGAAATAAAATCCAATTTTATTTGTTCCCTTTGTGCAGACCAAGGAACCTCCATGCAGTGAGCTTGCAGTTTTAAGGCAATAAATGCTGGTACTGCTGCCAAGTATGTAAATATTCTAAATGTATAATTCAGTGCTATTTTGAGGTTATAAACAATAAACATAAAAAGGCAGGGATTAAAGCTCTACTTTATTTCAAGTATTGTTTTACTTGTACAGTTCAAGATATGAAGTTGCATAGAAGTATTTCAGAATTTGTGGCAATAAGACTTGGGAAATGGCTGTATAATTGAGCCTTATCAGAACTGAATTTTCAATTTTGCAATCAATATTTTCTATATTTCTAAATCGATAAGGAGGAGGCGGATAAAATTGTTTTTCACTAAAAACTTATTATTTTGTTTTGGCCATGTGTTATGTGTATGTATTCTTGTTTAGTATTATTTCTCTAAATTCTCACCTGTTGAATCCCTGAAATACCATTTGTTATGGCTTCCGCCTTACAGCAGAGACAAAAATACGGACATTATGAAACCTCAAGCTAAACATTGTGCTCTTTTGCTACCATAAACTAGCATTAATTCATCTGAAATTAATTGGATAACTTAAGATTTACATCAGCATTTAAGGCATGAGTTTTTCCATCAATAGCAAAAAAAAAAAAATGTGAATAGGTGTGCAGCAGGAGTATCTCACACTGGGATAAAATAAAACAAATATTTAAATTTCCAATAGTGGCTGTTAATGAATATGTAATGAGATTACATATTCTTCCTATCCTGAAAAGACACAAACAAAAAAGTTTAATGGGGACTTTCCTGGTCGCTGTTATAGGTGATGTTTGTATACCCGGAAAAAAAATACAAATCACTGGGACTTGCAGATCTAATCTAGACATTTTGTTGTGAAAGTTTTCTCCAGGCTTGCAGTGTGTTCTCCTGGACGTTATAGGCAGCAGTCGAGTACGGTACTGTATGTGTTTCGGAAAGTCAGTTCCTGGCAGCAGTTCTTAATGTGTGATAATGTAATTGCATTTGGGTGAATAGCAACTTTTGTGTTCTTCCCCCTTTGACATACTCAAAAAAAAACTCACAAATCCTGAAAGTAAAACTATGCTACGACTATGATGGTGACAGCTTGCTACACATCTTGGTTGTATGTATTACTTGAATTTTATTGGTTACAGAAGTAAAATTATTGAAAATATATTTATATTGGCCTGGTTTAGTTAAGTGAGCATTTTGGTGAAGGACAGGAAGGACAGAGCGTTTAAGATTAATTAAGATTAATTAAGAGCTGGCAAAATGAAAAACAGCAGCGTATCCAAGAGACTCTGTGATGTAGAAAATTCAATTATTTTGCTTTACCATAAATCCAAGGTCTGGAATAAACTTGAATGACTTGGGTACAAAGCCTTTATCCACATCTGCTTCTGTAAGTGTATGCAAAAACAGCTCATTTTTGCTTGTATAAAACTTACATTTGCTTCAGTTTTATATCACATACTTTTATTTTCTTCTCAATTTGCCATTTAATAAGCAGGAAGGTAGGAGATCTTAACCCTCCAAGTGGAATTTGGCGCTGTTTGTCTGACAGACCAACAAGGAGGAGACCTTAAATGAACAGGGAGAGGGAAGGAGGAGAAGAAAGTAAAAACCATGTGCAAAAATCAAGCTGATCTGCAGGAAGAAAAGGAAAGAAACCTGTAATACAAGTGTCATTGCAGAATTTGTCAACCAGCATAATCTTAGTGGGATTAGTAAATTCTGTAATTTATTCAACGCTTTTGTTGGGGAAAGAGCGCGCCATTTTGGAGATGAAATTTGATGATAGCAGTGTAAGTTTCATGAATTAAATGAATTAAATGTTTATGTAGGTAGAAGCTGGACAGACAAAGCCAGACCCAAGTTCCACCTTCTGCACCGCGGGAGTCACCTGCTGCAGCTCCCGCGTCCCTCGTCCGGGTTCATTCTCCAAGGCATTGGAATCTCGGGGTGGGTGATTTCACCGCGCTGTGTCTCCCTCGCCAGCTGGGGACAAGCACAGCCCCGCGTGCCAGAGCTCCCGGTTACCCCTGGGGCTCACGGAGGTGCGTGGGTTTCCTTTGCTTTAACTCAGCACTTCAGGCCAGACAGCCAGGGGCTGGGATGAATTCGGATCACTCCCGCCCTGACGCTGTTTATGAGAATCATTGCGAGATTCCCTTGGAAGTGTTGATTTGAAAGCATCATTTGCATCTACTGGTTTAAAAAGCTGTCAGGGATTTCCTTTATTTTAGTAGTGCACCACTACTTTCATGGTCTTCTGCTCATTCAAATGACTGTTTTTACTCTAGGGGGGAAAAATCAAAACCAAAACCCTACCACTTACCCTATCCTACCACTTCGGGGTCTTCAGGAAGTCCTCTCGCATACCGGGCAGTACTCTGGGAAGGTCCATGTTCTCCGGCCACTTTAAGGAAAGACTTTTCTTCTCAAGTACTTTTGCCTGCTCTTAGGCTGTTATGCACTTTCATGATTTCTTAACAAACTACTGTTAAAAAATGTACTGTAACTTGGATTTTGATAAACGCACATGTATTTAAACAATTCACTCAGCCTCAGGAAAGCTGGAAAAATTAGAAACTTGTTTTGTATCTTAGTTAAAATGTATGTTACTACATCCTTTAAGAAGGCCAGATAATGGCTAGATCCTTTAAGTGTAACTGTATTTAAAATACCAATATAATCTGCAAAAGGAGGACAGTGTCATTTGATTCTAGGGACTGAGAAAACTGCCCTCTTCTTATGGTTCTCAGATGTATCTGTTGCCTGAATTGGTGTTTCAAGAGCAAAAGCAGTGATAAATCCCATTTACTGTTGGGGGGGAAATACTGTTTTCTTTCTTAACGCTACCCTATTTCTGTTTTCTTCCTCCTCCTTAAAAAAAGTGTGTGAAATGAGTGCAGAGATATCTATAGGAAAAAATTGTAAAAAACAAAAAATCTGCTGCTGTACATAATGTTTGCTACTTTTTGCAGTTTCTGTTCCACTTTAATTTTACTTGTTTTGCTAAATATATTTTATATATTTTCCTTCCTGGTTCTTGTGATGGCAGAGTCACTACATCTTTGTTCGGGGAGTGGGGGGCACAAAACAGAGCACGAGAAGGCTCTGGCCAAAGAATTCCCTCAGGTTGGAGAGCCAGCGTATTGTATGGCCGGCATAGTGTGTGGCCAGCAGCCACTAAATGTGCAGTGCAGTGTGTACTGGTAACTTTGCCCTTTTTTTTCAAAAATGACTTGTAAAACCCATTCAGAATGTAAATGCCACAAGTTTTCCCCCAGTTAAGGAGAGCATTTTCCATGCTGAAGTCTCATAGACCTATTTGTGATCCCTGCAATGCCTGCAAAGGGCCCCACGAAGGCTGACAACAGACAGAAGAACGATAAAAACTCTCCCTTGGGATTTTTTAAGCAGTTTGCAGCTCCAGTAGGGAGAGTTGGGCATCCCCAGCCTGGTTAACTACTGCTCTGCTTGAATTTGGAGCCTGAATTTGAGTCTGAGACGTGGCGGAAAAGCACTAAAGGCAGCCTGGCACTGTGCGCTGTGCTGCAACCTCAGCTCTCAGGGAAGCAGTGATGCTCGTGGCCCACGTAACTGCCTGAACTGGCCCTGGGGGGTGTTTTACTCTGGATTGAAAGAAGGTGCACGGTGAGTTTTTACTTACACAGATGAGATATTACAGGTTGCTCTGTAAATGCAATACTTCATTTTATGTTACTTTCCATCTTGTTTCAGAAGTGGGATCATGTTGACATTCACTAGACATGGTCCTTGTAATGCGAAGCAGCGTTGCAGGCTTGGCTGTGTTCCAGATGAAACATGCAGTTGGCCTGACAGGCCTAAAAATGTCTCAAGAGCTGGGGGGGAGAGAAGGAAGCTCTTAATAAATTTTTAGATACACATAATGGCAACAGCAAAAATTCTAAAATTTGATTTTTTTTTTTAACATACTTAGAAATTTTTACACTGCATACACTTTCATAGGGGTATGGCTTGTGCTTTTGCAAGAGGACTCAGAAGACCAAAAAAAAAAAAATCCAAAGGCTGGTCAGTCTCACCTCCGTACCTGGAAAAGTGATGGAACGGCTCATACTGGCCATTGTCTCCAGGCACGTGGAGGACAAGAAGGTGCTCAAGACTAGTCAGCATGGGTTCGCGAAAGGGAAATCATGCTTGACTAATCTGATAGCCTTCTATGATGGGAGGACTGGCTGGATAGATGAGGGGAGAGCGGTGGATGTCTTTTGACACCGTCCCTCACAACATCCTCCTGGACAAGCTCCGGAGGTGTGGGCTGGATGAGTGGTCGGTGAGGTGGATTGGCAACTGGCTAGATGGCAGAACTCAGAGGGTGGTGATCAGCGGTGCAGAGTCTAGTTGGAGGCCTGTGTTGAGCGGAGTGCCCCAGGGGTCAGTCCTCGGTCCAGTCCTGTTCAATTTATTTATCAACGATCTGGATGAAGGCACAGAGTGCTCCCTCAGCAAGTTTGCAGATGATACGAAGCTGGGAGGAGTAGCGGATACTCCAGAGGGCTGTGCTGCCATCCAGAGGGACCTGGACAGACTGGACAACTGGGCGGTCAAAAACCTCATGAAATTCAACAAGGCCAAGTGCACGGTCCTGCACCTGGGGAGAAATAACCCCAGACACCAGTACAGGCTGGGGACCGACCTGCTGGAGAGCAGCTCTGCTGAGAAGGACCTGGGCGTCATGGTGGACGACAGGTTGACCATGAGGCAGCAGTGTGCCCTCGTGGCCAAGAAGGCCAATGGCATCCTGGGGTGCATTAAGAGGAGCATCTCCAGCAGGTCGAGGGAGGTGATCTTACCCCTCTACTCAGCCCTGGTGAGGCCACATCTGGAGTACTGTGTCCAGTTCTGGGCCCCACAGTACAAGAGGGATGTGGAGCTGCTGGAGAGAGTCCAGCGCAGGGCCACGAGGATGATCAGGGGCCTGGAACATCTGCCCTATGAGGAGAGGCTGAGGGAGCTGGGCCTGTTCAGCCTGGAGAAGAGAAGGCTGAGAGGGGACCTGATCTGTGTCTATAAGTGCCTCAAGGGAGGCAATGAGGAAGATGGGGCTGGCCTCTTTTCACTGGTGGTCACTGACAGAACCAGAGGAAATGGCCACAAATTGAAGCATAAAAAGTTCCACGGGAACTTAAGGAAGAACTTCTTGACAGTGAGGGTGACAGAGCACTGGAACAGGCTGCCCAGAGAGCTTGTGGAGTCTCCTTCTCTGGAGATCTTCAAGACCCGCTTGGATGCAGCCCTGTGCCCCGTGCTCTAGGTGGCCCTGCGTGTGCAGGGGGGTTGGACTAGATGACCTCTAGAGGTCCCTTCCAACCTTAGGCATTCTATGATTCTATGAATCCTTACAATTAAATAGGTAAATGACTTCAGATTGGACAAGTGCCTCTTACCTGGACTTCCTAACTGCATTCAGCAATACCATGCAGTTGGGTAACTGTCATGTGGCAACACAAAGAAAGCAGGATTTGGGCATTTAGGGGTTTAATTTTCCTCAGCAGTGGGAACATGAATAGATACAGGTGCAGGTGGCTTTCTAATTCAGCCATAAGCAGTGAAATGATGAGGTTTGCAGGGGTGCAGGAAGGGATCCCAGCAGGTTCCCATTGCTGTCGTGCTAGCGGGAACGTCTAGTGCTTCTAGTGCTGTGGAGCAGGAGACGCTGGTGCCAGGTTAATTCAGCAAGACCCCTTGGGCCAGCTGCTACAAGGTTATTCAAAGATGACTCAATGAAAAGATATACAATAAAAGTTTATAAGAATTATGATGGCAAGACTTTATTGTACAAGAAAGGAACAATGATTTTTAAAAAATGAAGCTATGAAGTGTTTTGTTTTCAGGCAACAGACTAGCAGAAGTGCCAGAAAAACACATGGTACCTTCACAAAAGGAGAAAGAGGTAGCCAGGAAGCTAATTCAAACGGGATATACCAGTAAAAGCTACTATCCTTGCAAGTCTACCTAAAATTAAACTTGAATTCTGCTAGTCTGCAAGAAACAGAGCTCTGGAAAGGCGTTTGAAATAACCACAAATCTTAAAAGAGCGTCAGGACACGTTAATAGCGGCGGGAAACCGAACGCGTTTTGTGTCGGGCCTCGGCACCGCCCCCGCCGCCATGACGCGCCCGCCCGCCATGACGAAGCCCACCCGTGGCCATGGCAACGACAGCCACCGCCTCCCAGCCAATGGCGGAGCAGCTTCTGGCACCTCGCACCGGGGCGAGGCGCTGCTCCCGCCCGCGCCCGGGCTAGCGCTGATCGGCGCGCGCTGATTGGCCGGCAGCGCCGCGGAGGGATCCGGCCGATGGTGGGTGCGGTGACGCGGTGCGGGGCGTGCGAGGTGGGGGCGGCCATTAGCGACGGTTAGCGGCTGTTGGCGCCGCGCGGTTCGGGGTGGAACGAAACGGCCTGCGCGGTCGAGGAGGTGTGGAAGGGAGAGCGGAGAAGGGAGAGTGGAGCGCTGGTGAGGGCGCAGGGGCCCCTCGGTTACTTCTTCGTTCGTTCCCCTTCGGAAGCTGCTTTGGCCTTGCGATGCCTCCCTGCCCTTCTTGAGCCTTCTGTAGGACCGCTATATTTTCGTGTTTTGTTTTGTTTTGCTCTTTTTTGTTCTTTCCCCCCCCCCCGACTTTTTGTTGTGCTGCAGGGTTTGGATCTGTTGTGTAGGTTTGTTCTGTGTGTGCTGATCTTGGCAGATACGCTGAAGTTTCATATTAAATTATGTCTAGTTGTTTCTTGCTCAGATACACTCTTGTTATATGAGCAAGAGTGTTCATGTTCACACATGATAACTTTGAAGTAAGGTATATCATTACATGAAACGATCATATTGGTCTTTGGTGGCAGTTAAATAGCAAGTCAAATATTAGATGTTTGTAGGAAAAGAAAATGTCCCAGGAAAAAAAAAATCACTAAGCCACAGTATAAATCTCTGGTCACCTGTAGCTTAAATATCATGTGCAGCCGCAGTCACCTTCAAAAAGGGTAGCAAGGATGAGCTGTATGGTAGTTAAGGTTGTAAAACAGTAAATGGGTTGAATGGGGTGGGTTAAGACTCTTCTGTATGGAAAAGAGACTGCAGAGTGGGGAAGGTTCAGTGTCTGTGAAAGCCCAAACAGCAGCAGGGGAGTGGACAAGGGATCGAGCTCCCCGTCAAACCAAGGTGGTAAGAAGCTCTTCATAAGCTCACAGTAAGAAGCTCTTCGTAAGCTAGAAGGCTATATTAGGGGACACTGTAGATCTTAAAAACATCTTTGTGTGAATTTAAGTGAGGCTGAAAACGTGTTCGGAAAAGAATTAAATTCACAAAATAATCTTGTTTTAAGTTCAGAAATATACCCCAGTTAAAAATGATTAAAGTCGGAATGTGTGCTGGAGAAGCATCCCATACACTTGCCTCTTCTGACTCTTTCTGAGGCTTCTGCTTTGGCTACTTTTAGAGACAGTAGACTGGTGTCTGTTGGCCTTTGAGTGACCCTAATGCAGCTTTTTTATGAACCATTTGCTATGGATGTCAATAAAAATCTATCCAGATTTAATCTTGAAATGGAGTAAACCTCAGATCTGTGACAGGCGCTTATGGCCTCACGAAGTGTGAACCAGAAGCCCAGGTCTGTGGTTCAGCCTTCCCTTTCAGCCACCGTTTGTGTTTTCTTTGGGGACTTAGGGCTTGGGTGCATGTGTGAAATAGCTGGAGCTCGAAGGGAGGGCAGCAAAGCCTATCCTGGAGGCAGTGAGGCATGTGTGCACCCTTCTCCTTGCTGTCCAGTCCCTCTGATGGACGCTCCTTACCTCCAGCCACCTCCTGGGATGCAGCCAGGTGCCTTTCCTCAGGGAGGGGGTGCTACAGTCCTGCCTTCCCTGATTTATGTTGCAGACATAAATGAGCTGATGAGGTGATGAGCTGTGTGTCAGATGCCAGTTTGCAGGGTTGGGGAGATCAGAGTTATGTTTCGCTCAAAGTTTTGTGTGATTTGTCCTTAGATTCAAGTTGCTGAAGAATAAAATCTCTGAAGTTGCACGCACGCCCTTTGTCATGCTGGTGAAAGATCCAAGGGACTGGTGCTGTCTCTCCCTCCCTCAGAGGCTGGCAGACTGGCTTGCCAGTGGCACCAGTGTTTCTTAACCATTCTTTCCTTCCCCCCCCCCCCCCCCAGTTAAGGGACCTTTTATTACAGTAAGGTGACCTTAGTGGACTGTAAAAGAGTGAACATGAGAAACTAGCAGCACAGCAGTGTGTTCCTCTGCTGATGCGTTTACCAAACAGCATTTGTAGGTTTTGCAAGGGGGCTGGGAGGCAGCAGGTGACATGCTGCCCAGCTGATGGGAATGGCAGCTCAGGCCTGCAGGGAGATCTGTTGGGAGCAGCTCCACAAGAGCAGTGCACGCCTCAGTAAGGAGTACACTGAGATGCCTGCTTCCCTGTGCTCCTTGGAGACATTCCACTCTATACTGATGACATTTAACGGGGCGACTCGGCAGCAGTAGGGAGTGAGGTAGCTGCATGCAGGGAAGGGCTGGAGAGGTTTTGGTCACCTCCATGTCCTCGTCCCATGTGCTCTGCGTGAGCTGCAGAGCGCAGCATGACATGCAGAGCTACACAGTTCCCGTGCTCCCAGTAATTGCCCTTTTACTCTCTTAAGCTCTTTTAAAGGCCCTGCATGTGTAGTAATTCTTAGGTCAAGTGCCAAAATAAGATGTTTCCTGAAAGAAAACAGTTTTCTTGGTTTTCTCCAGTAATTTTCTCGGGTTTTATTTCTTTTGCTCTCGTTGTGTTCCGCGAGGTGGCACTGTCCCTCCCCTGGGATGAGCACAGATGCTCCCGTTTTCTGCTTGGCTGCCACTTGGCTGCCAGGGAGCTGCAGGGGTAAGTGACACCACAAATCCTAACTCAGTTGGTGCTATGTGTACAAGTGGCTGCTCTCTTCCCTTAGTGTATGCTGTGTCTGCTTAGTGTCAGTTATGGCCAGTCTGTGAAAAGCACAAATTCTCGTTTAAGTCATCTTATCTTAAAAAAATACCTCCTTAACTTCTTGTCCACTTCTGTTTACTTTATAGACCATTTCAAGCACTTAGAGGAATCTTTTGCAGTAAGGGTGGTACAAGTGAGGTGATGTGCATTCCAAAACAGTCTGCATATTTTGACACACAGTTTTGTGGATTTTGAACGTGGAAAGAGCTCTTCCTACTCAGCTATTATACTCAACCACAGGTGTCCATGGATGCCATTTTACTGTAGCAGAATAGGCTGGTGTTAAATGCTTTCTGACTTTCACAATTCTTTTTTTTTTTTTCTTTTTCTGCTTGATATCTAGAAAAATGGATGATGATGACATTCCCCAGCTTTCATCCCAAGCACTGGCAGCCCTCCAGGAATTCTATTTAGAGCAAGAGCAAAGAGAAGGCACGAAGACCTCCCAGGGATCCAGTCAATACTCTGTTGGCTCCATAGAGGAGAACTGGGTAGGAACCCAAACCGTGACTGTAGCCCAGTCAGCACTGGTGTGACCCAGCAGGGAGGAACAGCCATTAGCAGGTTTCTTTTGTGGAGATCATGAGAGGAAAAAGGGGAACACTTGGGTTCCCAGAGCGGCAAAATCTGGCAGTATTCATGAGCAATAATATTGTAGGATTATTTGCATTAGTCGTCTGGCTATTTGCATTAGTAAATCTGGATATAGTTTTCTGTTCTGTGTGTGTGGAAGAGCTCCAGCAGAGCTGGAGCTTTACACAGGGGGAATAAAGCTACCCACAGAGGTATTTATCTCTTCTAGAAACTTTAACTGCAGTCTAGCATCTAAAAGTAATGAAGATTCTTCCTGAAAGTTAGACAAACACGATACGACAACAAGATCATTCTATTTCCTTTCACGTTATATAGTTTCTATATCTTTTTTTCTTTCTTTTTGTGAATGGCTGCCTTTTTTTTTTTTTTTTTTTTTTTTTTTGCTTTGTTTTTTTCTTTCTTGTGATTGATTGATCTTCGATTCACTTTCTGCGTTTGTGGGTTGTCACGTTGTTTAAGGTCTTCTTTTCTGACTGGTGTTTTTATCCTTTATTTCCCTCCATGGTGTCGCTCTTTCTTCCTCTTCTAAAGTAACTCAATGTAAGAATACCTAGATACTAAATACCATGAATCTGCATTTTGGGTTTGGGTTTGAGCTAACCTTGCTAGTGGTCAATTACTTGATTTTCCTGATTCTGGATTAGGAAAGTAAAGAGACTTTCAGGAAAATCATCTCCCTTCCAGCTTTACAGTTTGCTAACTGAGAAGCTGCTGTGGATTTTAGTTTTCTTGAAAAGGGCCTAGCAAAACCTGACTGCGTGCAGCATATTCAGAGGGTTTGGCATTGTTAATAGTTGTCTATTGTCTTTCTCAGCAACTGAGCCAGTTTTGGTACAGTGAGGAAACTGCATCTTGCCTGGCTAATGAAGCTATTGCAGCAGCTGGAAAAGATGGCAAGTAAGTTCTAATGATTACTTTTTAGATTTATTATGTGCTTTCTGTAAATATTGCATGTATGGAAAGAGAGTGAAAGCCTAATTCATTTTTCTTGGTACTTCTTACGTAGTTGGTGTAGGTGCTGCATGTTCTTTGCCATTATTTATTTATACAATTAATAGTTCAGACTCTCACCATGTAACATTTCACCGACTTTTGTAGGTGCTGCCCTATAAGTGTTTCAGTGTTTTAATGTTATATGATATGACTTGTACTTCTTTTCTGTTTGGTACTGTGCATCAGATGGAAGACTTTGGTTTTCTTTGTGCTTTTTTTTTTTAATTAAAGTAATTTTTAAAATTACTTTAAAGTTTTTAATTTATTTATGAAATAAACTTTTCTATATACTTGCACTTAAGATCTTTATGTAGTCTGGAGATTGGATATCTAAAGGCCTAAATGCTTCATGCATAGTTACAAAAGTTATATTGAAGCTATATTTTGGAGGTGTTATGACCCTGGTGCTCCTCTGTGTTTCTCCAAAGGAGAAGTGAGCCAGGCGTTTGGTCATCGTAATGTGTTAGATTCCAGCAGAGAGAAGGCACCTAATGAGATCACCTGTGAGAGCCCCAGTCGTGAGTCAAGTCTGGGGATTCCGTCATGCAAAACTGCGTGTGGAACTGATAGACATATTCAACCATTTCATTAGATTAAAAACAGCTTTAGAAAAAAGTATGTCTGGCAGAATTTTGAAGACAGTTCTTCTCAAAATCCTTATTGAAGAAAGAATCTATTTTTTTCTTTTTTTTCTTGTTTTCCTCTCTCCTATTGAAATAGTTTTGTTTGTTTTAATGTGTAAAGCCTAAGTTTCAAAATTGTGGTGAGATATCTGTTAGGATGAAAAAGCAGCTTAGTTAGTTTTTGGAAAAAAGTTTAAAATACTTTCCCAAGGCTGCCCTGAGAATTTATGGGATTGTCTTTGCTCTGGATAGTTCTGTGCTTGTCACCTTTTGGTGTTCTGAGCTTTTATCTCTTTTCAGGATTGCCTGTATCAGTGCCCCAAGCGTGTACCAGAAGCTGAAAGAGCAGGAGGGCCTGTCTGTTTCCGTGTGCATACTTGAATACGACAGGAGGTTTTCTGTATATGGGGAAGAATTTGTCTTCTATGATTACAACAATCCTTTGAGCTTGCCTGAAAGTCTCCTGCCACACAGTTTTGACATTGTAGTAGCAGATCCACCTTATCTCTCGGAGGAGTGCCTTGAGAAAACCGCAGAGACCGTCAAATATTTAACAAAAGGAAAGATTCTGCTTTGCACAGGTATGTTTGTCTTCTGAGAGAGGAAATGTGGTTAATGGTGATCTGAATGTCCTTGTGAAAATCGGGTTTCTCAAGTGAGACTGACTCAATAATACTGATTTATAATTAATTCTAGGAAGAATATTTTTCCTGAAAAGGGTAAACTGTTCACTGGAGGGCTTCAGTTCAACTTTTCTTTAACCTGAACAAATGTGTTTTGTAATCTTTAAATTAGCATCATAACTTTTTCACACGGCCCAATGTGTTCCCTAATTTTTGTGAAGACTTGAAAGATCATCCTATGACTTTTCCAGAAGTATATTTTTCTTGAAAAAATGGATGTTTTCTATAATTTTGATGGTTGCGTGAAATCTGGCTATGAAATGTATAGATGGAGTTTATTGCTAACATTATTTTAATGCTCTTTTTTCATAAAAATTAGCAGCTACAAGATTTAAGCTGCTGCTTCCTTCTCACCAATACCTAAGCTGAACTAGAATCACAGCAGAAAGAATGACAAATAGGTTGGAATGGCCCTTGCTCAGTAAAATGGGGTGCTTTTAACCAAGCCTTTTAAAATGTGTATTCATAGCACCTGCTGCTTTATGGTGAACAGGGAAACTACCATGTGAATTGAGGTATGAGGATTACTTTAATAGACATTGAAATTAAACTAGGCATTAAAAGAAATATCAAAATATCAATGATGAGAGCTGTGAAACTAGAAAATTATCACCTGTGGTTGCAGGCCTTTCTCTTTGAAGATGCACTTGATATTTTAAAAAGCTTTGAATGACTTCATCGGTCTTTCTTGGCAAACTGTGTAAACTAATCTGTCAAACATCTGAAGATGGCTCAAGAAACATCTTCAAAAACAAAATTCAATGTACAGAACTGGAAAGTCAAGACTAAATTAGAAGAGTATCTGGACATAAAAAGCTTGTCACCTTGTTTAGTTATAACAGTCCTGTTTTTTTTTTTTTTTTTTTTTCCTGCAATCGACTCATGGTCCCTCAGATTAGAGTTTTGGAATACTGCTCAAGGAAAAGGTTTCTCAGACTGTAGCTGTAAATATCACCATAGGGTTTGCTTAAGTGTACAATGCGTGTAATCTGTTTTCATTTCCCATGACTCCTACCATGTAATTTCTTTGGTGTGTAACAGGAATCCAAATTCCTGTGTTTTCTCTAAAAGGGGCAGTGATTTTTACTGTCTGCCTAATCTGACTAAACTTTGAGGACATTAATATCTTCAAGATCTCTATCTTTCTTTCAGATTTAGTTAAAATTTCCCAAAGCCTCAGTTGTTAGAGGGGATTGAAACTGCAGTTCCTTTGAGCCTTGTTTCCTTAAAAAGCTAAGCTAAATATATGTATCTAGGAGGAGCTTTCTAAAAACCCCCGGCATTCTGTTACTGATTTTCTTATTAAATACTACTTTTTTTTTTTTTTTTTTCTGCAGGTGCAGTGATGGAGGAGCAGGCAGCAAAACATCTCGGCGTGAAGATGTGCAAGTTTATTCCAAGACACTCTCGAAATTTAGCCAATGAGTTTCGATGTTATGTGAACTATGACTCTGGACTAGACTGACCTTCGTAAGAATATTTTTAACCTTTGCAATCAAGTTCCTTTGGAATGACAGAATTCTGCATTTTTCAGTATTTAATATTTGATTCCAAGTAATCTTTTTTTCTGGGCTAGCTCTAATTAACATCATGTGACAGCCTTTTTTTAAATGTGTGAGCATTTGGAATGATTGCAACTTGTATTTTACCTTTTAAGTAACTAGGAATCAAAATGCTGAAGGTTCTGGATAGTGAGAGCCTTTCTGTTGGAGTTTACTTCTCATGGGTAGTTTGACCATCCAGGGCCTCTTCAGTGACCTCTCAGAAGCGTGTTGGGATTAGCTGCTTTTTTTAGAGGCTAAACAGCCTCTCGAGGGTTCTTGCCGCATGGATAGCACTGCGATAATTTACAGAGATGGGTAGCTTGGTGGCTAGTGGGTGGCTGAAGGAGCATGAGGACAGGTATGAGTATTCCTTCAACCTCCAGTGATGCTGCCTTAGTAAAAGGATTGAGACACATCTACTCTAAATGTGTCAGGTGGGTTTGTTTTGTTTGGAGATTCGTTAGCTGCCAGGCTCTTATTTTCTTTTAAGGCCAACTAGATAGAAGAGGCTGTAAGTCTCCTTCCTGGGAGGCCTTCTCCATGGCTTCACTTATCACTAGAACTACCCAAGAGTTGCAAAGAACACGAAGAACTGCCCACTGTTTGCTAGATTGGCATTTTTAATAAATTGTGGTTATTGTTGTCTGCCTTTTCTGAAGCCTCAGTAGAAATCCAAGCTTTCTTTTTGAAAGGTAGACACATTTTGTTATTAATTGTCCTCATATAGACTTGTGTATGAATGTCTGTGCACTAGGAGAAAGTGCTGTAAGTAACTATACATCTCTCTGCAGACATGCAGCACATCTGCTTTGGGATATTTCTGTGTTACAGCAATGAAACCTCCTGAGCTTTTTGTTTTAAAATGGGTTATTTTTTATTTACCAAGTGAGATAACCTCTGCGGAGCTATTGTAAAACTGATGCTTTGTTGAAAAAAACGCAATAAGGTTTTCCTCCTCTGAGGGAGATTTATCTTCATTTAGAATCCTCAATATTAGATCACAGACAAAGTAAGTGCTAACTAGAAATGTGAGAAATGGGGCAAGGCAAAGCTTGCATTAGCGCCTCAAACTGCTCATGTGATTTCAGTCTGAGTTGTTCTTGCTGTTGACTCTGAAATATTTTTTCTAGTATTGTGTTCTGTACACATTAATTCCTTAAATCTTGGCTCATAATGGATCTGAGTAAATGCAATGCCTGCATTTTAATAGATTTCAAAATCAAGTTAAAGATGATTTATGGGTATGTCAAGTTTGTAGTTCCAAGAACAGGCCTTTTTATTTTCCCAAATATCCCCTTTTTATCTTTGCCTCCTGTTCCACAGATGGGAACAAGAGAAGTAGAAAAGTAATATCTTAGAAATGGCTGGATTTTATAAGACTGCTGAGGTATAACATAGTGTGTTGATGAACTTCTGTTTCTAATACACAAACGTTAAGTTTTATATAAGTGGTTTTGGCTGTCTTCCAGTCAATTTCAATCAAAATAGATACTGTATTAAAAAAAAAGCCCTTTGGGATAGTAGATATTTTTGGAACTTTGGGAATTTTTAAAGCCAGGTTTCTCTGACTTTTTGGCTAGAGTGCTAAATTCCAAAGCATTCAACAGCTTTATCAGCTATAAGTATACTATATGACACATAAATACTTAATCTTGCACACCACATTTTTATATTGGGATTATGTAAAAGGTTAACAGAAATGCTGCATCTGCAAAGGAAGGCTCCAAAAAGGAAATACTAGGAAATGTATTTTGTGGTGGGAATGAACCTCATTAAGCTTTGAGACAAGAATTTTAGGTTAGGACTGGCACTCACGTTTGTGGGCAGTGCTCCTGGTGGAGAGCTGTGGATGTCCCCCATTTAAAGGAATAAACAAGTGGGCAGCGATGATGGCTCCCTCGTCCAGTGCCTGGACTGAACTCAATGCTACTTCATAAACACCTTTCTAAGGCACTGCTGCTCTCCAGGAGATCATCTCATTTCCTAAGGTGTATTTCATCATGCTGGGCTTGCCTTTTTCGTGCTGGTAGAAATCAGGGTGATCAGTAGTGGGTAGCACAGCATAATACAGAGTGTGAAGGTGGCAGGTAGTGCAGAAAAGAGTAAAGGGCAGTAGCAGAAGAGCTCCCAGGAAGCAACAAGATGGAGCCTTCACAGGGGCCCTACAAGCAAGTGCTTGGTACCGTTCTGCCTTTCAAACCAGAAACCGCTCTTGCCACAGAACCCACGGAAGCCAGAATCTCCCCTTGAAACTACTGCCCTCTGTCAACACGCAGCCAAGTCTGGCTGCTTTCCAGAAGGCAAAGCCATTGCTTTCATGTGACTGGAGTTTCAAAACATGAAAGCGAAACAGAAGATTAAATGTGTAAGTATTGGAAGAGATCTCTGCTTTGCAGCTGTAAACTGCATTGTGTTCATCACCTTTATCACCAAACATGCTCTTCAGGTGCAAGTTTTACCTGTCCTGTTGCTTCACTATTAAGGTCATTTATTTTGTCTGCTGCTTTCTGCTGAAGATCTTGTTGGGCTCCCCACCTCAGTCTTAAAGAGGCTTTGTCAAAGAGCTGCTCACAGTCTTAGCAAAATAAACTTTGGTACATTCAGTCCAGTGACGCTCGGACTGTTTAGTTCCATCACCAAGGAAATGTCTGGCTCTGCACACGTGGGCCAGGCTGCTTTGAGAAGAGGCCCTGTGAAGATGCGTGCCTGTAGAAATGAGGGCACACATAAATCTTTGCAGATATCCTGAATACAGCAGCCTCTTTTCTGTGGCTTCCCTCTTTTAAAAACTTTGTGAGCTCAGGCAGCTGCACAGGTTGGGATCGACTAGTAGCATCGACCGCCTTCATCAATGATAGGATTTAATCTATTTGTCATACTTATTTCTGAGAAAATAACTATGTTTCTAGAAAGGTCACAAACTGATTTTATACATATATAAATTATATATTATATATATTATATAATTATATATTCATATTATATATGAATTTATACTTTGTGTTGCTGTGGTAATTTAAAAAAGATTATAATGTGATAAAAAATATCTTTTCTGTAATGAGTCCCCCCAAAAAAGATTAATTGGTGTCAAGTAGTGATTGGCTTTTTTTTTTCAGATTGGCTTTGTAATCCATTGTGCCTCTCTTTCAGAAGGTGCTTGCAGCACAGGAGGCTTGTGTGCCCTGAGGTTTCACACATCATGACGCGTGGGACGGTGGCAGAGGGACCCAGTGATCATGCGTGCGCTGATGGCTGCACGCAGGGAGAGAGTCCTGCTGCAACCTGACGTGGGCGCAACTGCTGGAACGGCTGGTGTGTGTGACCCCATGTCCACTGTGTTGCTTTCGTTAAGCGTCGGAGCTGAGGGCGCTGGGCTCATCTTGCCCTAACACTCCTGCTCCCGACGCACAGGCCTCTTCCCAGCAGGGCAGGTGGGAGATACTTCTGCTGGAGGGTTTTGTTACTGCCACCTCTAGGAAGCAGGCCCTGCACCAGAGCACGTGGCTCTAATGCAGGACCCTGGGGCTTCAAAAGCCGCTTCAGCCAACAAGAGCTGGGGCATCTCTTGGCTGCCAGCTGTGTCTGCGCTGCAGAAACGAGGGTAGCTCATGGCACTACTCAGCAAAATGTGTAAGATGGACAAGATCTGCCTTGCGTGGCCTAGTGGCTGTGGCTGTACTCTGTCCTTCAGAGGTGAGTGAGCTTCCTGAGCACAGGTGATACCCATCCTCCCCGTCGCTCCTGCTGCTGGCATGTTGGTTGGGAGCAGGAGAGCACGGAGTGCTCACACATGCACCATTACTGCCTGATAAACCACAGCTAATGTCTCAGTGTTGCCACCATCCTGCATGACGGACCTTTTCCAATCTGTGCTAAGTGCTAATACAGAGAAGAAAATAATCTCCACCCTGAGAATATTGTTCTGGTTTGGGGCTCCTAATGTATTCCAGGGACAACCTCACTGAAAGAAAAGATTTTCCTGGCACAACAAAACTTTTCTCAAATCAGCTGCAGCTGCCAGACCGTTTCAGCTTTGAATTGTTTGCATTTATTGGCCGCAGGGGGGGTTCAGCGAGGCAGTTCATATCTGCCTGCTGGCAGCAGCCTGGGAGCCTTGACACGACTCCAAGGAGCCCATCCCCATGTGGTGCTGTTGCTAGCAGGCCAGAAGCTGGAAAATGTCACACCACAGTTGAGGTCAAGCTGATAGAAACTCATGAGGTGATGAGAGCAAGGAAGAAGGAAAAAAAATCCAAACAAATGCAAGCTGCATTTAATACTCAAACTTTTCCCTGTCAGCAGTGCAGTGAGTTGTTGCATATGAAAGGGTGTTGTGAAGGGTAACAAATGTTGGTGTAGCTGATAGCTGCTGATGTCAAATACTAACAAACAGTTGTCACTAGCAAATGATTAGCAAACAGTTGCTCACTCTAAAACACAAACACAGCCTTTAAGAGACACACAGCTGGAAAGCTGGATTAGGAGGCAAACTGGCTCAGCTAGAAAGTCTTTCAGAGAGGATGGGGATTAAAAAAGGGAAATGGGTTTCTGAGTAGGATAACATAAGGTTGCCTGTAACCATAGGAAGCTTTCTGCACTTGTTGCGCTGTGAAGAGGAGGAGGTCTCCAACATACATAATCTACTGATCCATGGAGCTTTTGCAGTTCCCTAATACAGCTTCAGGAACTGGATGACTAAAAGGAAAGTGAGTAAGCTAAAGCCTCTGTTTTTCTGGATTGGCCAAAGCAGTCGTGTTGCGGATACCTGCTCCTCCCTGCAATTCCACCAACATGCTCCAGCTATTTGCAAACCTCATACCCCTTCTGTAATTTATAACTAGTGATGAGAAAGTTGCAATAAAAGTGACATTTTCTCCCCATCATGCAAATAAATCCATGTGCTCTAGTAACTAATTTGTTGTAGACACTGATTTGTGCACCAAAAGGGGATGAGGAGACAGATTAGTTTCTGCCAAACACCATGCTCCAACAAAACTTCATTTCTGTACTTTAGCCAATATTTTTTGTGGATATTTATTGAATGTTCAGAGTTCTGTTGTTTTTGTTTTGCCGTGTTACACTTTAGAGACTTTGCTTTACCTACTGTGAGAGTCTAAAGGTCTGATTTCACCCTCTGAAGTGTTTCTACGCATCTGTGTGTGCTAGGCTGTTGGACAGAAGAGCCGGTGCATTATGAGTAAAGCTCCAAGGAGCTGGGGCCCCGGAGCAGTGCCCTCTGCGCTCTGTAAGCCAGCTCCCTACTGAGCCCTGCTTCTTGTGACCAGGTCTCCCTGAGGTGAGAAGTTCTTCCACATGGGAAGTTGCTTAATGTGTGAATGTTATCCTGGGAACAGGGAACCACCTTCACTAGCTGCCAGCACCTAGGTCATCATCCCAGTGGTATAAACACTTCTGTGCCCTGCTTTGAACTCTCCTTTGAGAACCTCCCCCTGAGAACCCTTGGGGGGTTCTCAAAGGTCACAATTTGTGACCCGCATAAGGGTCACAATTTGAGGAAACAGATCCAAAGACATATATAATTGTGAAAAAGTATAGAAACATAGAAAACATGTAGAAATGTGTTTTCTGCATAGAAACATGATTACCACCTTCAGTCTGACATTCTGATGGGAATTATTACATTTAAAGATTTCTTTATGTTCTTAAAGAACATAAAGAACTTAAAGAGTTCTTAATGTTCTGTAGGATAGGTAAGAACCTGGATTGCACGATAATAATATGGTTATATGTGTGAGTTATAAAACGTGTAATCAATGATTATACACCAAGACACAGAGTTGTCACATGATTTTAATGCTATATTTACCTTGTTAATTCTATTTAGCTCACAGTCTTTCCATTTGCCATTCAAATATACGCCAAAGGAGTTAGTTAGAGCTACTTTTCTACATGGACCAACCATAATTTTGAGGTTCTTGATGTAGCAACTATTTTGCTGCGTATGGTGGTTATTCTCTTTTGTAGTCAATCACAATCCTTCAACAGGAAAATGCACTTTCTGCTGTTCTGGAGACTTCTCAGCTGTGGGGATGGGAGCCCTCGTGGGGGCCGTGCAGGGCACCCGTGGCTGTTCCTGGCTAGCGCTTCAGTGCCTTCCTCCACAGACACGCGTTACTGCCTGTCCAGGTGCGCAGCCAGGTCTCGCCCTCAGATTTCTGCAGCCCAAGGGCTGAACATCTGGCACCTACGGACTGGCATCTTTGGCAGGTGTCTGCCCGTGATTGCAGCCCAGCAGGGAAATGGCAGCTCTGCTTGTCAATGAGGTGGAGCCAGTGAGTGTGGTCGCAGTTACCTCTGTGCTACCCGATCTGTGCAGGCACCCTCAGAGCCGCTGCAGCAACTGCAGAGAGAGACACCCAAGGAGTTGCTCCCTGTAACCTGGGCGGGCAGCGAAGGCTAGCAGGAGAATTCCTCTCAGGAGGCCAGGCTCACTCTGCTGTGGGAGAGGAGCAGGAGTCTAAACCTGGCCCTTCTTTTTAAATGCCATAAGGTGGGTGAGGTGAAGCACCATTAACAGGAGGTTAATGAGTTTTGTCATTAACTGCCTCCCAAATGAAGTTCTTTTCTAACTGGTATTTTCTGTGCAATGAGACTTAGTCCATGTTAAAAAAAAAAGTCCTTTGCACTGCTGTGCTTTTCTAACATTCTAGAATGCTTTTTCTCGACACTTGTACTCTTAGCAGTTTGGCAAATTTAAAAATATCAAACTTATTTATAGAATATTGTTTCCTGAAAATCTCCATTTAGAAATATCTGAAGGTATTTCTCGTGTAGAAATACCCCAAGATGTAACAGCTACTGCTTGGAGTTAAGATGTACAGTATAAAAGCCAAGATCTTCTAGTCTGCAGTCATCTTTCTAACTGCTGATTAGGTATGTGTGCAGCAGTTTTGTGATTTTTTTTTTAATAAAAAAGTGTCTAGAAGTAGAGTATAAGAGACTCCTTAAAAATATCTACAACCAGCAGTCTGCCATAACAATATCTAGCATGTCTTATAGCTGCATCATCTTCTAAATTTCACTGTAAATAAGTAAAGGTAAAAGGTCCTGCTCTAAGTAACAAACAAACAAAAAAGCTACATTGAGAATTGCAACAAATATTTTTAAAAGATAAAGAACTTCATAACATAAATTGTCATCTCAAGCAATGAGAGCCAGCGGACCAAACCCCCGCCTCCACTCCCGACCGTGGAGCCACGAGCACGGAGGCGGCCGACTCGGCGGCTCCTGACTGGCGGGGGTGGTTCCTGAGGCGTTCGCGCGAGGCTGGCCCTGCGTGTGGCTCTGCCTTGTCCTCACTCTGGTGACGGTTTGTTCTGACTGCCGAGCAGCTTTGCTTCCTGCTTGTCCATGCTGGAGTTGGCACCCTCAGCCTCCTTGTCCTGCTCAGGCACGCACGTGCAGCCCACGGCCACGGTCACATAGTCCTCGGTGTAGACGTAGCGGCCGCCGGCGCAGGCCGCCGTGCGCCGCAGGATCACGGTGGGCATGTACACGGGAGTGCTGCGGAAGCGCAAGTTCTCCTCACCAAAGGCACCCGTGAGGCAGCCCCGGCACAGGCAGTAGGCCTCAGGAATGTACTTGGGGTATCTGGTGGGATCATATGATATTCTGCATGGAGGGAGTAACAAACAGTCATCAGTACCTTCAAAAATATAGGTGTTTAGCTGGAAAATGTTATTATAACTGTTGACGAGTATATCACGTTATACAACAGTTTGGGTTTGTGTTTTGAGGGGCAAGAAAAAAATATATGTAGCTATTGCTGTCAGGATTACTTATGAAGTGGAAAGAAGAACCCTAACTAACTGATTCACCTGATGAGAGGATGAAGTACCCACCTTGCTGTGAGACTCAGAGGTTTGGGGGCCAAATGCTTCTCGGTGGTGGACAGTGACAGGACAAGGGTTAATGGGTACAAGTTGAAACACAGGAAGTCCCACCTCTATGTGAGGAAGAACTTCTTGACTCTGAGGGTGACAGAGCCCTGGCACAGGCTGCCCAGAGAGGCTGTGGAGTCTCCTTCTCTGGAGATCTTCCAAACCTGCCTGGATGCCACCCTGTGCCCCGTGCTCTGGGTGTCCCTGCTGGAGCAGGGGGTTGGACTAGATGATCTCTAGAGGTCCCTTCCAACCTCAGCCCTCCTGTGATTCTGTGTTTAGACAGAACTGATCTGAATTTTGGACTAAATGGATAAGCAAGGCTTCAAAAAGGAAAATTGGATGTTTCCAAATCTTTGATCTGCCCTGAGGCCTTTCTAACCTCCAACAAAATTCTTGTTAACATCAATTTTTGCTGCCCTCTCCCGCTACGCTGTGCCAAAACTTCAAGATTGTTCGAGAGTATTCCCTTTGCTCTCTGTTTTATGCAGATCTCCCTCTTTCCTTGCCCACCCCAGGAGCCTGTGTATCTGGATACTCTGGCCAACGGCACTGGCAGAGCTTGTAAACAGGGTTGGACTGAGGGAGTCCAAGATGCAACTTACTTCTCTGAGCATAGCTGGAAGGTGAAATAGGGATGTGATGTTATGGTTCTCCTCCCAACCCCCAAAGAAAAGATGATTGACAGTCATTTTTTTCAGGGAAAATAAAAAGAAAAAAAAGTGTGAACAGGTTAGAAGTGGAGGGTGTTGCCACATTGCTCATTGCAGTGGTGTATTTTTTTACTGATGTTCTTTACTCAAGTTTTCCTGCTTATCCTCGAAGTAACTGTGGGTCATGCTGTAACCTGCATATTGCTGCAACTGTGTATCATTATTCTAGAAAAACATGCTTGCGACTCCAAATACAAACAAGGAGGCTGCCTGCTATATGCGCAGCCCGTGTGCCAGCTGTGCTCTGCTGCACGGTCTGCCCCAGGCCATGCTCCGGTGCTCAGGATTGCAGTGTGCAGCTCGGCTGTGCAACAGGGCTGCTCCTTAGGCCACGGGCTGAGCAGCTCCCTTGCTCCGACCCTCGGACAGATTTGCCCGTGTTTGTGCAGCTCCCCTGCAGATGCCTGTCCTGGGGGGCTCCCTGGCCCTGGCAGCGTCTCGCTGTGTCCCGTGCGGCGCTTTGCTTCACTCCTGCGGCTCTGCCAAGCAGAGAGCCGAAACGTTCAGACTGACGGCTTTGTGCGATGGGAGGCACTGCGAGAACACAGCTGCACGAGGCGTTAAAGCATCCTCTGTTCGGGCTCAGGACAGAGTTGCTGTGTGTCTGTTTGCTCTGGTCTTGCTGCACTTTTGCAGCTGTGCTGGAAAGTACATTAGTGAGGATCACAGCCACAAGGCCACGGGCCTTGGGGCCAAATCACTCCCAGTGGCAGCAAGGGAAGCAGGAAAGCGATGCAAACTGATTAAGCAGTACTTTTTTTCCCTCTGTAACTGTAAAAAAAAAACAGTTTTGAAGAAAAAAAAAAAAAAGCAGAATGGATTTAGAGCACTTCCTAAATCACAGCTCAGTGTGCCAGAGGCCACGGGCCAGTGTTTGCATGGACTTCTGGGCACTGACCATTCTGTCTTCATGGTTGTGTCGGGGTCTCTGGGAGGAGGAGAGGCCCCTGCTCCAGCTGTGATTTCCCAGCCACGTTAATGCAGCCAGATCCGGCTGGCAAAGCCGATGGTGCAGCCCCTCTCGCTGGCCTGCTACTGGTGGCCACGCTGCTGCGCTCACCCAACGGGGCAACCGACGCCGAGCTGCGCCTGGCCCTCCCTGGGGCCACCACGGGCACAGAACATGCATAGGCTGGGAGGGCAGAGCTGTGCTGCTGCAGACTTTTATTTTATTTTATTTTATTTTATTTTATTTTATTTTAGTTTTATTTTATTTTATGCAATACATTTATGTTCACTTTCTCAGGAATTACTTTCATGTTCCAGGATCTCACAGCAGTGTGAAATAAAATGCCTGCTGGTCAGCAGAAAGGGAGAAAGCAAAATACAGTCATACTTCTCCCCTTGATACACTCCCATTGCAAACTCAACTGTGAGTAATTTCAGCGGTGGATCGTTACATACTCCACATGCCAAGTCACTGGTATTTCCTATGCTGTGTTATCTCTAGCACCTGATTTATGATGTTCCTGGAAAGCACGAAAATGCTTTGATGTAAACACAGGATTTTTACTAATAAAAAGAAAAAAGTCTCACAGGAATCTTGATTGAGACATGAACTTCCCTTCACAAATTCTCACATGACAAAAATCAGGTGTAATTGAGGGCTTTTTTTTCAGCAAGATGGATCCAGCAAGGGGATCAAAACTGACTTGCTGCTGGAAAACAGAACAAAAGAAAAGAAAACAAACCCCTTCCTGTGTGGTGCAGGTACAACTACTCCCTGGTAAGGGAATGAGAAAGAATCAGAGTAGATCTAAACCCCTGAAATGGATCCCAAACATGGATCTGTTTTCTGCATCCAGCCCAGAGTTGAAGGCTGACTGTTGTCAGCAGCCTCTCCAAAAATCGAACAGTGAACTAAGAGGTCACCGATCTTTGGTTCCATCCGCAGGTTTCTTGGGCTCACCTCTCAGTTAAGAAATATAGTGTAACTACGGGCTCCGTGTGGTCCTTCTAGGCACCCCAGTGTGATGGGGGCAGGATTGCTAACAAAAGCCTAACAAATGGAACTTCCTCCATGTGAAAAAATGAAAAAAAGAATAAATGAAATGGAAAAAAAAAAAAGTGTTATCTAGAGAAAAACAAAAAGAAAAAAACAGGTTGCTAGCTAGAGAAAAAAATGAAAAAAGTTGCTAGCTCTTAAAGCTGTAAGTATTTCCGAGTGCAAGGTAAAGGGAGGATGCTCTGGACGCAGGAACGCTGATAACATCCAGCTGTTGCACGAACATGTTCAAGCAAAAAGCGCAGCAGCTCTGCAGCCCCCTGCACTCCCTGCCAGGGCAGCAGCTGCGGCTCTTGTGCGCCCTGTCACCCCATGAGGTTGGACCCTGCAAGACCTCGTGGACACGGAAAAACCTCTCTCCCCCGTCCCGGTTTTCCGAAGTCCTGCGGGGTTCCCAGACAAGCTTGGCTTCGTTTTTACAGACTTGTCTGCATTTACTTTCATTTAAATTTGAAATAAATGGGCACTGAACTCACAATGCTTATAACAGCAACGGGCTTTCAACAAGTAAAACAAGCTAGACAATAGTTGAGAATTGTTGAACTAGCTAAAATTGGATTTCATAATCAAATAAACACTAAAAATAAAAATTAAATCTCTCTTTTGATTTCATAATCAAATAAACACTAAGAATAAAAATTAAATCTCTCTTTTGATTTCATAATCAAATAAACACTAAGAATAAAAATTAAATCTCTCTGAGACCATAGTTACTCACTATGGACTCAGTACAAGAACAGGAGTCTAAAAAGATGCTGAGAAAATTTGCTGATGATTTTATATTATCGTTTATCAGCAAATAATCTTGCATGGAAAACACTGTCTCCGTGCAGGGATCTTTACCATGTTCTGAGCAGTGACAACATGCTGGATACAAAACAAACAAAAAGGCAGACTCAGTCTGAGTTTCTGGGGCTCCAAACTCATCTGCATCCAGCACGTGAGCCCCTGAATCCTGGCACAGGAAGAGGCTCTTAGACACAGCCACAGGTGAGACTTGGAAGTCCAGAGACAGGAACGACTTTTCGAGGCCACATAACCCTTTTTGCTGAAAGCAGAAGGTTTGAGGAGGAATCCAAACAGCCACGGGTGCTGTCAGACCCTCAAGATGCGGGAGGGTAAAACCTGAGCCGATCGAATAGCAGAAGGGCACTTACGCAGCACAGCTAATGAATCAGAGACCAGGACTGTGGCCTCGTCCCAACTTCAGCAGGACCACATTTTTCAGCCTTTCTAGTCAGTTAGGCACATGTTTAACATTTAGCCCTTTTTCAATTGGTCTTGTCCATGCACAGTTACTCGTGTGTGCACAGCTGGACCGGGGCTGGAATTGGTAATGATTTCCCATGCCTGAGGCTCTTTGAACAAGCGACAGCCCCGCTGTGCTGTATGCAGCTCTGGTGCTGCTCAGACAACCCAACACGAATCTCTGCAAAGAGACTGCTCACATCAGCTGCGGCTGAGGAGTGCAGCCCTCACAGCACCTCCCGGTACAAGCCAGTTCCTCGTGCTGGATTCCATGGATTACCCACGGAATATCACCAGCAGCCCCTGGCTGGACATCACACCCTGCACACACTCAGCCCACTGGTGTCACGGTGGAGGCTGCTGCTGCCGCCACCTCTCCTTTTCCAAAGCACTCTGCAATTCTCAGCGCAGCCTCCTGAGATGGGAAGCAAATCCAGGCGCTTGAGGCATCGCTCAGCAAGACTGACCTTGGGCCAGAGAACTCTCTTGTCTCTTTACAGCTCTGTGAGGTAAAGAGTGATCCGGGTGATTAAACTCGGTGCTATGAGTGATAAACTGCTCCCCCATGGCCACTGGGATCGAATTTCAGTATCAGGCAGATGAATTATTTTCCCCTGCTTTTGCCCCAATTACTTGGACCAGATAGGTCCAGCACACAGTCCTTGCACAACTCCTGTATTGCTGAGGTGCAGCAAGCCAAAAATGATGTAAGTCTTGAGTTTATATAACTGAATTAAAGACCAAGTAATAGGAAATAGATGGTAAGCAGAGAAAGAAGACAAGGAGAGAGGCCACACAAAGACTGTCTGCACTTTTAGCCCATCAAACACAATTCTTCCATCCATAACGGAATGACAAAGTGGATAAACATGATGCAATAGGGGGTAGGTTGGCCACAGAGCTCTCAGTAATAGATCTGATTCTTTCTCACAAATACTTATCTGAAAAAGATCCAATTAACTTGGACTGAACTGTCAAGTGAGCAAAAAAATTACAGGGTGCAGTGTGAAGGAATTGGGCAGTGTGAAGGAGCTGGGAAGAGGAGCCTGGGCAGATGCGCAGGGCGGTGAGTAAGGGCAGCCTCAGCGTCTTTACTGATAACAAGCTGGATGCCAGCGACGTCTGCAGGTGGTCACGGTGGCAACCACTGCAACCTGACACAGCAGCTTGACCTAACAAACGCACATTATGGTAAATAACAAGCAAGTCTATATTTTATGCTTTTAATACAGCTCTTGCAGTGTTTGTTGCTATCTCACAGTATTAATGATATTGTAAAAATTATATCAAGAAAAAAAAACTTTCAGAGATCTGTTCCTAGAGAGTGTATTCAGGTCTGTGCATCCTAAAGAAAGTAATTTTTCCCTAGTAATTCTAGATCTTGCCTCTATATGTAGCACTTTTTTTCTACCACCCTTTTTAATTTCAAATTTTGGAATGCTCATGTAGGTATGAACAAGGAGCAATTCTCTTTATTAAATGAATTTCAACAAGTAGCTCCTATATGAGCAATCAGTGGTCTACCTGGTATGTTTGAGAACGTTTAGGTGAAAGCACAGCAGATTTCAAATTCTTAATAAACTTTTTGTTCCCCAAACAGCAGTTCTGTATGAAGACCTCTGCCTGTACACAGCTCCACCAGAAAATAAATACTAGCCCAACAATATGTGAGCACAGAAATAATCTTTTCTGGACCTGAAAAGGAACATTCTGAAGCACCAGTATTTGGCAGGACTGGTGTAAGAATAACATAGTATAGGGGTAGATGTGCCTTTCATCATTCTTGCTTTCTGCATGTTTGGACAGCTTAAGCTCAGTATGTTTACAGAAAACGTAGTTTAGCTAAAAATACTATTCCTATAAATACTTTGTTTAAGAAAGACTTACTGAGCAAATAAACCATTTTCTCTCAGTGGGAATACTTAAAGCTCACAAAAAGCATGCCACAAAATAAATACTTACTGGATATCACTAACAGGGAGATAGTTTTATTTAAATATGCTGAATATACAGTAGAAGTGATGGGGTGTTTATGAAGGATCACATACAAAAAGAAGAAAATGGGTTCCTTTAAGGTTTGCGTGTGTTTTAGCTCCCTCCCTGTGGTCAGCAGTGTTTTCTTTGAGAGCTGAAAATAATTAAACCAATTCTGTCACTCTTATTTAGACAAAACTACCAGAGCAGACTTGATAGTGAGAACACGAGCAAACTCTGCTCCTAGATTTCTGAGCTAGAAGTTTTCTGCTTTTCTGGAGTTTCCAGAAGTGCAAGCTCTTGTGTATTAACTGCCAAACACCAGATTTGCTTTACTTAATTTATTATATCTCCAGGGGTGTGTCAATCCCTGTTTCATCCCAGGTGTTTCTGAAAATGCTGATCTAGAAAACTGCAGCCTCTGTGTATTTCCTTGCCTGAGCTCTGACGGCCAGCTGGAAGGCGGGACTGTTTGCTCAGATGTAACTCAGAAGGCAGCGCAGTGCCTGGAGTCACCTCACCCGCGCACCCAACTCTCAGTAAAAGCACCCAGGGCCCTAAGGCCCTTACAGAGTCATGAGAGGGGTTCTGGGTGATAATTGGAGTTAATTTTACATAAGTTAATGATAACTTGCATCAGTCACCTTTCGAGGGGTGGTCTGGGCTCCCTGTTGTGAATGTGTGTTCACTCTTTGTTTTGCATTTCTCTTTCCCGCCATGGCACACACTCCCCGGGTCGAGGCTTTTCCGCCTTCACCCCACAGCTCTCTGCAGGGAGGTCCGGACAGCGCGTTGCTGCTCAGCACCAGCGCCGCCCGCTGCGTTTGGCAGAGGCCCATGACGTGGAATACAGGGACGCAGCTGGACCAGCCCTGCACAAGGTGGGACTGTGCAGGGGAAGAGGCTCCTTGCACAGGTACACGGTGCACCAGGACGCCTGGCACCTGCCCGCCTTGGCTCTGCGAGAAACCAACAGTGACTGCCGGGGCAGGGACCTCCGGCGGGGCGAGTGTCCGGGAGAGGAACGTCCCCTCGCCCCGGCAGGGCCCTTCACGCTTCCAGCTGGAGGCTGCCACACTCCAGCCGGGACCGGGTTCAGCCGCCCCCATGCCCTCCCTGCCCCACCGCAACCGACTAAGAGCAGGGGGGCTGCAGCGGCGCCCAACGGCCCCAGGGCGGTTCCCAACGGCCGTACTGATGTGTCTCTCCCAACGGTCCCCGAACAGCTCCCAGCGGCCGCCCCTCAAGGGCCCCTGGACGGTCCCTAACGGCCGCGCTGCCGGGTGACTCCCAATGGTCCCTGAGAGGTTCCCAACGGCCGCGCTCCTTGGACGGTCCCTAACGGCCGCGCTGCCAGGTGACTCCCGGCGCTCCCCAAGCGCGGACCCCGCCGCCCCCGGGCTCACCTGTAGGCCCAGGGCGAGGCGCTGCGCAGGTTCACGGGCAGCCGGAACCTCTTGTCGGGCGCCGGGCGCGCCCCCGCGGGGCAGCTGGCGTTGTGCGCGCGGCCGGGCGGCTCGGGCTGCAGCGTGTGGTGGAAGGCGCTCAGCATGCCCGCCGCCAGCCGCCCGTACAGCTGCTCCAGCAGCTCCTCGGGCCGCTCGCCGCACGGCCGCG
>VWPW01007396.1:1159896-1212686 GCA_013389825.1 Crypturellus undulatus
CAGCTGCTGGCAGCGCGCCCCGCGCCTCGCTGCGGCGCCCCTGGCCGCGCGTGCCAGGAACATTTTAGGCGCTCGCGGAGGAGGCGAGCGCTCGGCGCGGCCGCTCGCCGCGCGGGGCGGGGGGGATGCGGGGCCGCGGATAAAAGCGCGGGGCTGAAGGGAGCCCCGAGCCTTCCTGCGCGCTGGGAGCCGCTGGCTCCATCTCCCGCAGCCGGCAGGAGCGAGGGCTCCAGCCGCCGGCCCTGCGCGAGCTCCTGCGCGTCGCTCTCCTGCTGTTGGCTCTGCTGCGCGGGTTCGCAGCGAGGCTGGGTGCCCTCGTCCTCCGGTTTAGGCACTCATGGAGCACTGCACATCAGGTGTGTGTTTGCGGGGCTTTTAGGCTGGGCTGCACCGGTACCCACATACTTCCCATACGTTTCAGAGGCCCCCGAGGAAAGTTCCCCCCGCCCTGCATTCCGCTTTTCTTGCCCTTGCAGCACTGTGGAACTGCTGCGTGCAGGAGAGGCAGCTAAACTAGTGCTGTGTGTTTAGGCAGTCAGAGCCAGTCAAATATTTGTCTGGATCCCGGATTTGTTTGCATGTAGATGTCAGGTCCCGGTTTCTCTAACCCCTTTCCTCCAGACTGTGTTTTTCTCAGGACCCATTTGTTGTTTGAATGATATAACATGGGAATTGAGCCCTTAAGATTTGCAGAACTTAGAAAGACTCCGTGTTGTTTTTCCTGCCGAGTAGTTTGTTTTTGTTCTTGATTCCTATTTATGCAAATGCAGCATCACAGATCACAATTAAAAAGTGAGACCTACAGAATTCAAAGTGCTAAAAATCTGTACGTGTGGGCACAGAGTCACAGCAGACACACAGCAGTTCTCCTATAGGAACTCTGCTATGGAGAGAGCTGCAGCAAGCCCTCTCATCCAGCAAACACACCAACAATTCAGAATTGTATCTAAATTAAAGCCTGGAGGGCTACCTTTAATATATGTCCAGTCCCCTAACTTTTCCAAACTAAACTCTAATTACATTCAATGAAAACTTTCCAGTCAGTGGAATTTTCTACAGGAAGATGCAGATTTATCATATTACTTCTTTTCAACTCTAGAGTCTTTTTGGAAAATTACTGAAAAACACATCTTTCGTTTGTACTTGTTCCTTTGCTTTGGTAGGAGGTGCCTGAAGCATTTACCGGTTTTACCTCAGCTCCATCAGGACTTGTTTTTGCTTTGAAGGTTACATAATCAAATCTGAACTGAGATGATGCCTAATGCTGCAGTGTCTAAGTTGCCTGGAAGATGTGTCCCTTTTTTTCAGTCGCAATGGGACAGTTGCTTTTATTACCTGTCCTTTGGGCATTAACATAGTTTTGGCCTATTTTTCAGGTTCTGAAAGGTGTTGCATACCCATGACTCCTGCTGTAGTCAGTAGGAAAAGCAGTGGGGCTGTTTTGTGCAGCCCTCCAGGAGAAGAACACATTTATTTTTAAAAATTCTGAGTCATGTTAATAGGAGCAAAAATAAGCTGCCTCAGAGAGCCTTTGAGTATCCACCCATAAAAAAAGCTACATAAATGGTAACTATTATTAACTTTCCTCTTGGCCTCTTTTAGCTTACCTTTTATCACCCTAATTGCTCCCATGTGGGCCCATTTCCAGTCTAATTCCTTTCCAGCTCCATGTACTCTTTCAGTTAGAACTGAGTTGGGGTGGTATAAAAGGAAAGAATCTTCAGAGAAACTACATGTGATATAATCATTTATGTATCTTGTAAGGTGAAGCTTGTCATTTGCGTTAACAAGAGAAGTGTGAAAACACTGCGAGAAATAATGTAGCATCAATCCTGTTTTTAGAGGGATCAAAACTTTATAATCCAGCCTTAAACTGAGCATGAGGCAAACTAAGAACCCCTGCAAGCTGCCCGAGCTTAGTAGCTAATGCTTCTCTGCTTCTGCTCAAGGAAATACAACTGTAACATGGACCTTGCCTTTATCCAGCAGTGAGCTGATGACAGAGGCCATTGGGAAAAAACACATGGCAGACGAGGCACCATGAAGCAAGTGACTGCAGCCAGTGAGTTAATTCTACCTAGTGATGATTTAAGATGAAAGTTAATTCAATACTTATAACTATTTGAGCTTCCTGACCAGGAATTTTTATACTGCAGGATCAGGGTAGAGCATGATAATAGCATGATGCAACCAGTGACATTTAGGTGGCAACAGGAGACTGGCTGTTCCTCTTGACAGGTGTTCACAGTCTTTGTGCTACTATCAAGAGGAAATGGAATCACAGAATGCTTAAGATTGAAAGGGACCTCTAGAGATCATCTAGTCCAACCCCCCTGCTCCAGCAGGGTCACCTAGAGCACAGGGTGCCATCCAGGCAGGTTTGGAAGATCTCCAGAGAAGGAGACTCCACATCTTCTCTGGGCAGCCTGATCCAGTGCTCTGTCACCCTCACTGTTAAGAAATTTTTCCTTAAGTTCCTGTGGAACTTTTGATGCTTTAGTTTGTGACTGTTTCCTCTAGTTCTATCAGTGGCCACCACTGAAAAGAGGCCAGCCCCATCCTCCTCACTGCCTCCCTTGAGGTACTTACAGACACTGATCAGGCCCCCTCTCAGCCTTCTCTTCTCCAGGCTGAACAGGCCCAGCTCCCTCAGCCTCTCCTCATAGGGCAGATGTTCCAGGCCTCGGATCATCCTCGTGGCCCTGCGCTGGACTCTCTCCAGCAGCTCCACATCCCTCTTGTACTGTGGGGCCCAGAACTGGACACAGTGCTCCAGATGTGGCCTCACCAGGGCTGAGTAGAGCAGCAGGATCCCCTCCCTCGACCTGCTGGAGCTGCTCTTAATGCAGGATCACATTGGCCTTCTTGGCCATAAGGGCACACTGCTGCCTCATGGTCAACGTGTTGTCCAACACAACACCCAGGTCCTTCTCTGCAGAGCTGCTCTCCAGTAGGTCGGTCTACAGCCTGTACTAGTGTCTGCAGTTATTCCTCCCCAGGGCCAGGACCTTGCACTTGTCTTTGCTGAATTTCATGAGGTTTCTCACTGTGCAGTTATCTGGTCTGTCCAGGTCCCTGTGGATGGCAGCGCAGCCCTCTGGGCTATCAGATACGCCTCTCAGTTGGGTATCACCAGCAAACTTGCTGAGGCAGCACTCTGTGCCTTCATCCAGGTCATTGATCAATAAATGGAACAGGACTGGACTGAGGACTGACCCCTTGGGGACACGGCTAGCCCTTGGCCTCCAACTAGACTCTGAGCCACTGATCACCACCCTGAAGGGGTGGAAAGGGGAAAAAGAAAACAGAAGAGGCTGCGGGGAAACAATGAGCTCACCAGCCACAAAAGGACCCCATGTTTCTGTATTTCTCATTGTAAAAGACACAAAAGGTTTTAGCTAAGCTGGACAGAGTCAAAAAGCCAAAGCCTGCTCTGGCCTGGCACACAAGCATTTATATACACAATACAAATATATATTTACATTGTGTATATAAGTGACATAGAAGTTCTTTTAACAAACTAAGCCGTTCATTCTTTCCTTTCTGACCCCATATGCAGCAGAAAACAAGGGTTTTTTTTTCCTTCACTGTCCTGCAGCTAACAGAAAACTTGCCCTGCGGCACAGGGTAGACTTGCAGAAATAAGATAGGTGCCTTTCACTTCTTTCTTATGACTTTTTTTTTCTATATAAGCTAAAAGGATGAGACCCCAGAGCTAAAGCTGGGTCATTTTCCTTTTTTCCTCCTCTGTGGCAAGCTCCTTGGGATGCACCATAAAGCAGGCAGTGTGCGTCGCTCCCCACCACATGGAAGCCGCTGTGGTCTCTGCACGGGGCTGAAAAGCTGCATGTGTGGAGGACTGTGCCCGGGAAATCCAGTGCACATAAAGCAGCTCATTAACTGGACAAGTGCTCCGTAAAACCCACCGGGCTCCGTTCCTGCAGCAGCACCATCAAAGAAGTATTTCAGACCCATTGCAGACACATCTTATGAGACTGGGCAAATATTTTTAAAACCTAACAAGAGCATTTCATGAAGGCAAGGAGAGAACTTTCCAAAGAGTGAGACTAGTCGGGAAATAGTCTGAACACCAGCTCAGAATGAACACTGGAAATTTTAGGAGACTGAATCCTGAATTGGTATTTCAAACTGTAATACCTATGTCCAACTATTAGACCAAACTTACACAAATGTTTTAAAAGTAAATCCACCCTACTTCCCTCTACTACTTTTGCAACTATTTACTGATTGTATTAGTTTTATCTCTGAGAAGTGATATATATCAGGAACACTGTGTTCCTGTTTAACACATCTCAATGACTTCATCTCACACTTGTTCAGATCATAGGCAAAATCATGATTTTTCTAACTAATATTTTTGTACATATTCAACATACGCTCCAGAAAGCTACCTCTGTGCTTCTACCCGTTGCTACAATCCACAGTTTTAGACTTCACCTTCTGAGTCTTATTAGCAATTCTGAACAAGCTAGACTGAAGTCTCACCTACTCTGGCTATTCAATATACATAAAAAAATATTATTTTTGTAATTGCAGAAAATACCTAGAAGCTTGCCAGGAGACTGCTTCAATTAGAAACTGCCATTTGTGCAATGTGTGAAATGGCCCTGGTTCAGCTAAACACACCAGCAGAGATTCAGACTAAGAGCTTTCTTCAGTGCCCCTGTAAAAGCTTTGCTGACCTGCAGCCCTCATGATGACCAAGGTCACAGGGAACGTTTGAAGGCCAGGCAGAGAAGAAAAACTATTCATGTGCCGTAAGTAAATTCAGGCCTTGGGTGAAAGCTGTGGAACTTCTTGTACTTACAGTCTTATACTTTATTTCACATCGAATGGGGAGGTTTTAAGACTCTTGTTTCAAATATGGCACAAAGCAAATCTTTATACCCATGCTACAGTTTGCAATGAGTTTGGGTGACTTGTGCAGCTTTTATGCACAAGTAAAACTACTCCATCACTGTTTATTATTGCATATATCAACTGTAGACCACACTGTTACTCCAAATCCATAGTTTTAATATATGGTATCATAAATCTAAAATATTTCATAAATATCAAAACACTACAAATTATCACATCTCTTTTTGGATATTTTTCTGTTAAAACTTTTAAAAGAAAAAAAAACAGAGTGCACTGTACATTATTCTGGAAGCAAATCCTCTCCTAGTTCTTCATCAGCAAATTCATCTTCCTCAGTTCTTTTTCTTGCTGCAGTCTTTGGTCTTTCTGCTTGTGGGCCAAGTGGATCTATGTAGGAGGCATCTATGGTTTAAACAAATACATTTGCAAGTTATCTATGAGCAATTTTAGCTGTTTCTAATAGATACAATTAATACATCAACAATGCTTGCAATATGACTCATCTGGAAGGTCCCTTATGGAATGAATGAAAGATTCTGATTCTCTACAACACAGATTCTCTACTACACAAGGGTTTAGGAACTTTATTCCAGTCATTAAGTTTTGGAGAATGAGACTCCAGAAGTGTGCATGGAACAGGGAGACCAAGGAGCTGATCAAGGAAGGGCATTCTAGGAAGTAACATATTCCACAGGGATTTAGGGTTTTTAAATCCCTTCCACTTCTTTGAAAACTCCACCCTAGTGAAGAACGTACAATTGTAAAACCACAAGAACTGTCTAAGGATGCAGTGTACAAATGTAGACATTGCACATATGTGTAAATATATGAGTACAAATACACATATATTTAAATACATATATATTTATTTTATATGGTCTATCTCTTCTAATACTTTATAACAAGCTATGAACATGGAAGCTAAAGCCATTCTTTGTATCTATTTCACAAGGGAAACCCTACACGCTTCTTAAGAATTTATTTTTCTGATTCCCTCTCTGAGGGCTGGGAGAGTGAGAAGGTGTAAGCTGTCCACTTGCCTATTTCTTTACTGCTGCTGCTTTCATAGGGTTCACTTGTTCCAGGCAGACCTCTCAGCTTGGCACTCAGTCGTTCCCCTTTGTTAGCACCACTATCTGGAAGGAAAAAAAAGAAACGTTGAAGAGCCAGGTAACGTGGGTCACATTCCGTGAAACCATGAAACAAGAACAGCAACATAAGTACAGCCACTATCTGTGAAATAAGATTTAGGTGAAACAATCTTTTCCTTTTCATGACTGGCACAGTACTGAGCTGTAACTGTGGTTGCTAACATACAACGGACACTGTATTTAAGTTTTTTAAATATACAGTCGTACTTTGGGGTGAACGTTTTACATGAAAATATTTCTTTTTCAAATGCTGATTTTATTTGCTTGCAGGTTACAGTCACATTTGGCAGTTAAAATCAATGTGAATAAATGCAAGTACTGTCGCAATGCGCATGGACACGTTGTACGCCTGCATGCTCCTACACGAGCGTGTGATCCACCTGCTGAGCACTGTCAGGCTCCAGCCCATGCCTGCCCGTGCTCCTGCTCGGCCGGCACACGTGGCGCGCGCTGCCTGCATGGCTGGCAGGAGCAGTTCCCATGCACAAGCCAGCCCTGCCTCTCGCTGTAAACACCGCACTGGCAGCCCACTTTGCAGCAGGGCCCCTCGGAATGCGTCGGCTCCAAGGGCTGCCTCGTGCCCGGACAACGTCATATTGACATTCTCTTGCCAGAGCAGTGTTCCAGACACTTTAAATATTCTATTAACCTCTGAATCTCTTTTTCACATTCATGGCAAGTTTTCAATCTTGTCTGCTACACTGAATTTTTATTCTTTTTTTTTTTTTTTTCTTCTCTCTCCTCAGAGAAATCATTTTATGTTTGGCTTGGTATATTGAGAGGGCAGAACCTGCCATGCAGCCAGATACAGATACGCTCACTGACACCATGAAACTAGGCTGTTATTAAAAGCCCTCTATCTGGGAGAAAAAAAATGGGTTTAATTCCACAAACACTAATTACAGACATTGGTCTTGGCAATGCACTCCCATTGTTTTATTTACTACAAATGTTTTGTTTATAAATATTGTTACTAATTTTACAAATGTATTCTTCCATAAGGATGACAAACCTTTATTTTCCTATTAACATCAGACTGCAGTTTACTCAGCCCTGCAATGGAAGACAATGTTCCTGCTCTGAAAAAGATCTGCTACCCATGACCATCTATGCCAAACAGTTAAGATTTCTATATTCTTTACTAAACAGAGGTTACAGCTGAACCTTTAAAGCTGGGGGAATTTGTTTCACTGTCCATCTACCTCTGATCACTACTTCTCAGTGAAATGCTCCATGGAAGACGCAAACATGTAAGGAAAGGTTTGAAGAAACTGAAAGAAATCAATGAGTCTGACTGGGGGCCTCAGCTGAAGTGCAGGAAAATTACAGAAGAGCCCTTCTTGATTTCAGTGGGCTTTGTACACAGGCCCATGAACCAAGAGGCAAATCTTGAGCTTCAAAGATGCAATGAATGGAAACAAGTTGGTGAGAGTTAGGGGAGAACACAGAATGGAGACTAGAGTACGTGCAGGACCTTATGAAAGGGAAAACAAGTAACTTACAGTATGCTAAGAAAGCAGGAAGGAGGAAGCAGGAAGATGAAGAGATGGGAAGAAAGAAATGATCTACCAGGAATCACAGCAGAAAACTTAACTAGTCTCTGAAATTGGTTGATTCCAGAAAGGAAGAATTTGGTGGAGTGAAAATAAAGATAATGAAGATGGTACACAGATTCATGAAGGAGGAAGACATGTGAGTTTTATTGATATTGATTGATATTGATTGATTGAGTTTAGGACCAACTGTCTGGGAATCTGTTATCAGAAAAAGAAAAATCAGGACAGATCTGACCAACTAAGTTTAGGACCAACTGTCTGGGAAAGACATAATACCCACAAACTATCCCTACATCTTATTGACCTAAACCAAATCATTTAAAACAGAAGTTTTCTTGGACATCCTAAGACCCTTTCTCCCTTATGGCTGCATCAAGGAAGAGAACAAAGCAGTAAATGTGGAAAGGTACATCCAATTTTCTCCCTGCTTTCACTTGCAATGGATGCACAACTCTCAAAGTGCCTAAACTCAGCAACTGCCTCCATGCATATCTTTGAAGATCCCTGCTCACTTACTGATTCTGTACATACCAGAATGGCACCATGAGGAGCAGCAAATCCCTGTGGGATGTTCAGCAGGCAATCTGGGCTCTAAACTCCCTTCTAGTTGATGAACCAGTACAGAGGAATCATGAGGGCAATCACAAGGTGAGCAAACTTAGCTGTTCACACAAATGTAGCTTTTTAGGGTCGAGGATTTTAATCAATTAATGAACTGAACGAGTTCATCAAAGGGTTAGACTATCGCTAAGAACAGTGCAAGGGAAGCAGCAGGAATATGTGGCCAGGAGTGGGAAAGAAAGTAAACGTTGCTGGGAAGGTGACTGTGGCCTTCAGGGACAGCAACTGCCCAGCCTGTCTAGAAGTACCTTGGAAAACAACTTTCACAAAAGTGCCACCAATTGTCCACTTTTTTATAGTTAAAAGCATAAAAAAAGGATGTTAAAAGACAGCATTTTACTGAAAGGTAGTTTACACTTCCTTACACTACTTCCTAACATCTAACAGAAATGAGTGTATTTATTTTCAGGAGAAAATACAGTGATAGAAGGAGGAAGAAAGAGCACAAATAGAAAGAGAAAAATCAAAAGAAATGAAATATAGGAGAAACATATACATATGATCATATTTATCATGACAAAAGGCATGTGTATAGAAAAAAACCTAAGGTGACACTGAGACAAAGGATAAAGCTTTATCCTTTTTAAAATCTGATTTAGAAATATATTTACTCTGTAAGATGTTTCTATTTGAGACCTGGATTATAATGCTGATATTACCTTCCCCTTTCAGGCCATGCACATTAGCATCAGCTGCAAGCTATGCATATAAAGACATAAATAATATACACTGTAGGGTGACAGATCTGTTACAGTGCATTCCTTCCTCTCATCCAGTACTTCCCATAATACATATAATAAATACATAATAATAAGTATATATAATAAATATATAATAATTTAGGATATATTATTCTGATTATCGTACTATATATGTATTTCTCATCATTCAGCTTTTGCAACCTCTGTATAAAATCAAATGTTTCTGAACTAATTCTTCCACATACAATAGGAGAACTGCAGAAAGAATGAGTTTAACTTAGAACTGATTTTAATAATTAGTTAGTTTTATGTGGCAAAGTAAAGAATAAATCAACATACAAACATTTTTGTAAATGTTTCTATGCTTCCTGCTTAGCAAGATTTGTCTGTCACTTTAACCCATGCAGGAAATCCACAGTATTTACATCCAGATCTGAACTTTTAAAGGGTGTAATTGCACTGGTTGCAATCACAGTGATGACACTCCTGCAGGTGCTGTTACCTACCTTTTATGTATTTATTTTCTAAAACAGGAAAAAAAAAAGACTACCCAGTGTCATTTCCTTCCAGAGGAATGAAAAAAAAAACAAAAACCCCAAAGCTGATGTTCACAGGAAACTTTTACTACTTATTAGAAGAATTAACAAATGTGTTCAGTTTTAGGTGGGCATTTTAGAGTTAATGCTTATCCTTCTTACAGGACAAAGGCCATCTTTAATTGATGTTCATATAGATACTAGTTTTCCTAATCTCCCTTTTTTCCTTGTCTACCACCTGTGCATACACTAATCATATTCTTAAACTTATGCTTTAGTATGTCTCATGCATCTTCTTCTTTAATATATATTGGTAAAGCAGTAAGCAACCTATTAAGTATAAACCCTCCTGATTTAGTTATCTTTCCTATTAACTTTCTCTTTAGCATCAGTTTTTAATAATGTAATATTTTGTGAAACAAAGAAGCTTGGACCATTAATACTCTCATTACAAACAACTACCTAAGGACAAAAATACTTGAAAAAATGATCTCTTAGGAAGGTAAGCTAATGTAAATAGGTATAAGGATCCTGAGGTGATAAGAAGACACTGAGCTGGTAACAGGTATTAAATAAAACTTATCTACAACCCAACTTATTTAAAACCCAACATATTTGAAACACAAACATACATTATCTAGCTAATAGGTCATAATGTGAGGATTACCTGCTTCCTTGGGTTCAGTAAGGGTGGCAAATCCCTAATACAGTATAAGAAAATGACCCTTTTAGGTCTTGCTAAAGCCACTTAGAATAGATGAATCTTAAAATTTATATATGTGGTTTATTTTTCTATTTTGAAGCAACTAATGTACCCAAAGTGGATTAAGATCTCAAAATAAAATATTCTTTATTTCAATTTCACATATGTCTTCACACAGGCTATCCACATGATTTTTTTTTTACACTTTAAAATAGAGACTCACGACTCAGGTGAATGCATTNACACTTTAAAAGAGACTCACGACTCAGGTGAATGCATTAGGAAGACGCATTAAGAAAAGCGTCTCCAGCAGGTCAAGGGAGGTGATCCTGCCCCTCTGCTCAACCCTGGTGAGGCCACATCTAGAGCATTGTGTCCAGTGCTTGGCTCCTCAGTACTAGAGGTGGAGTTGATACAGTTGATACACATACTGTACTAGTACAGGATGTGGAGCTGCTGGAGAGAGTCCAGCGCAGGGCCACAAGGATGATCAGGGGCCTGGAACATCCACCCTGAGGAGAGACTGAGAGAGCTGGGCCTGTTTAGCCTGGAGAAGAGAGGGCTGAGAGGGGACCTGATCAGTGTCTATAAATACCTTAAGGTAGGGAGTGAAGAGGATGGGGCCGGCCTCTTTTCAGTGGTGGCTACTGACAGAACTAGAGGAAACAGTCACAAACTAAAACATCAAAAGTTCCATAGTAACTTAAAGAAAAATTTCTTAACAGTGAGGGTGACAGAGCACTGCAACAGGCTGCCCAGAGAAGATGTGGAGTCTCCTTCTCTGGAGATCTTCCAAACCTGCCTGGATGCCACCCTGTGCCCTAGGTGTTCCTGCTGGAGCAGGGAGGTTGGACTAGATAATCTCTAGAGGTCCCTTCCAACCTTAAGCATTCTGTGATTCTATAGACAATGTTAAATTCAGGACAAAATAATGTTAGGACTTCAGTTTTCCCTCAGTTACCCTGAGGGAGTCAAACTGTAGCCCTTCCATCTGTTTCTTTGAACATGCTAGAGCTTCCTTGTTGATAAGGTCTCCCAGAACAAACATTGCTGGTTACATATATGCAATGTCTTTGGCTTCTTCTAAAAACTGTAAGAACTGCAACTTTTAATTAGGAATCCCAGCAGAAATAACTCCAGGCTTAACACAAGACCTCTTTTGTCCCTCTGCTTATTTGTTGAGTGATTTCCAGAAAGGTTGGATCTTTGGGCACTGAAGTTGTGTACTGAGACTTCTCAGACATCCTCTTACACAGATTGGTTTCCAAACTCTACTTTGCTTTCATTCTTTTGGGAATTTTATGTAATATCTTGACCAACGGTCCAAGAATAGCAATAGCAAAAATTCTAGGACAATTTTGACCCTGCTTAATCCTCTCCTCCTTTCTACATTATTCCCCTAAGCGTCAGCATTTTCTCTCTCTACTCCAACTACATGTAAGGTGAAAAAGCAGTACTGTCGAACGATTAGAGTTTGTGGTCAGAGCTCCTGATGGGTTCAAACGGTTTCCTGTTTGTTTGCCTTTAAAACTTTCCACGTGTATTTCTGTACTTAAAAGAAGTATTGACAAATGGGATGCTTGGGGGATTAATGTTGTCTTATGACCTTTCCAGCTTGGTCATTATCTATATCTTTTGCTAAGTCACCAACTATAGCCCCATGTCCCTTGTCTGCACCATGTTGCCCCTTTTCACTCCCAAGGGTAGGGGTAAGAACAAAATGAAGCTGCGAGAAGACACCCTTTGTGCTGTTTGCCCAGACACCCAATACAAAGTTTTGCACTGCTGCCAATCCCCTGCCTGCTACCAATAATGCTTTTCCTTAGCCAAAGTGGAGATCCACTTCATCCCCTTTTTAGAAGGTTCTCATGCTGTCTCACATGGCTGTTTTGCTGGCACTTCTTGTTGGCTGTCTGATCATATGGCTTATGTTACAGAGGAAGGCCCAGAAATATTTCCATTCCTCTCTCCTTCCAAAATAAGGAATTTTACCCCTAGAATTATTTTGGCTTGAAGCCCAGAACAGGTAAAATTCAATCCTAGGCAAACAGTGCTTTTTGTACATATCAAAAGATGATTTAAAAGCTTCTTTGGTGAAACTGCAGAGCTAAAAAAGGAAAGACATCTTTCTTAAGAATCCAACACTCCTTCTTAACTCTTAAAGAATCTAGAATATCAGCCTTTACACATGTAAAAGTATTATATACCTATTTGAAGGTTACATTTTCATGACTCTTCCAGACTCTACAGAATTTAATCAGTTTAGATGAAAAAAATATGAATACTAATTAAGAAAAAAATCATAAAATATTTTTGTGCAAAAGGAATGGAAGAGAACAAGAACTTCTAGGAAATATATTTTATGAGATCCATTAATAAAAGATAAAACAAGAGCAGAATGGCAGAGAAGTCGTTTCCTATTTGGGTCAAAATGATTTTTTTTCCAGCTGGCCAAAGCAGCCTGGAGTCTGGTAGCACTAACATTTCAGAGATTTAATAATGCAGAGGAAAAAAAATGTTAGCTCTGCAGTTTGAAGAGTGCTTAATGCACAAAAAACTAAGCAGGCATTTCCAGGGATCTGCTGTTAGAGTATTACCTTTGGGAAAGTCAGCATTTTGAAGCTATAGGAGCAGAAAAACCTTGCCTTCAGAGTGCATTTTTCCCTATGAGGGCTAGAGTATTTCAACTCTGCTATAGAAAGAAAAGGGAAAGGAAGCAAAAGATAACATGGAGGTCTTCTCTTTACTACTGGGTTGGTTTAACAGAACAAGCTCTTCCACTTGCAAGAACCACCTAACATAAAAGACTAGATGGTGGGCATGAAGTTCCCTTTACTCCATGTTAAATAAGGATACAGCAAATTTATATTGTTCATAGCTTACACAGTTTATTTCCTTACAAAGTGATCCCTTATAGCTGATGTTATTCATCCAAAGTTAATGTGACATGTTTAGTCTACAATATCAAAAGTTGAGACTTAGCTTCAGGAATACACCAAGATCTGTATATAAATCTGCATATACAGATTTATAGCTATATGTAAAGCAAAAATTCTTAGACCAAATATATTGTACTCTATTGGCAGAACTTTCACAGAGCAATGAAAGAATTGAAAAAATATGAAAATATTTCTAAAATACTTGCTTATTATCCACTGAGAATTTGCATGCATTTGAGAAATGTACAGTTAAAGAGGGTTTTACAAATACTTTATGAAAAACTATTTTCTTTAGAATTCTGTCAGTGCTGACATTTAAGTAGAGGAATTAAATAAACACTTACCACCACCAGCACTTCCCTCTCTGCGGCCACGTGCGCTGCTGTCTCGGCCAGATTTAATGCGCTAGAGAAGAGTAAAACAGGTTTCAAAGAACAGAACAAAAACCCCATTTACTAATATGCATTACAGATAATTATTGAAAACTCAGTTTATTACTAAAACAGTAAAAGAACATTAAACTAGGCTTGCTTTACTACAAGTAATAAAGCTTACTTTTTCAACACATAAAACTGTAGTTAAAATCAGTGTTAAATCCAGTATTTACATAAAACTAGAGTTCTATTGAATTCAAACAGAGCATCTCAATAAATGACTTTTCTTCAGATAAAATTTGTACAGAAATGTGCATAAAAATAGTCCAAGTGACCCTTTGTAAAGTTCAGCTGAAAAAACAGGCAAAATGGCCACCTTTGCATGAGTTCAAAGTAGCCTTTGCCTATTAACAACTTGTAAATCCTACAAGCATTTTATTATTGTAAAGATTCAAGAGGGGGGAATAGGGAAATCTATAAAAGGAGCTATTTACTCCATGAATCTTTAACTTTTAATATTTGACATAGCATTGTATGTTAGAGAAAATTTATTTTGTTGCTGGCTGTTAAGTGTAGGATAAGGGCAAGGTAAATAAATTAAAAACTATTTTTAAAAATAAGTCAACTCTTGTTGTGCTGAGGAAAGTATCAAAACATCTTCCAGCTGGGTTATTTTTAGGATTATTTGGAAACTTTAACTGTTTGTCAAAGTGATACCTCTGTATTGCACAGCAGACTTGGTTTCTCATGGTGAAATGCCCTATTTCTTATACGCAAATCTTGCCAACTACAAAAAATATATCTTAGTAAGGGACTTTTTGATGGTTATGTACAAACATTTATTGTTTAAAGTTCAAAGCTATTAATAAAGTCATCTCTGGATCTTATTTCAATATATGAACTCAGGATGCACTTAAAAAGGATGTATATCCTACCCAACCAGATATGCAGGTCAATTACTGCTAGAGATGCTGTCCCAAAGCAAAAAGTTTTATTTGATCACTCATTCATTTTTCTCTAGAAAACATCATGGCATCTGGCAAAACTGGGATGACACAGAAGATGTGAAAAAACTTGCAGGCTTCTCACCGAAAGAAGGAAAATGACTGTTAAATCAAAACCCATAGCAGTCAGACAGGAAAGCAGTGAGCCTGGCCTGAAACCAGAAACTGTCTCGGAACAGCCAGCCTAGACCCAGAATTTCTCATACTTTTTAGCTATTCTAGGAAATCATCAAGTCTAAAATATTTCCTCCACGATTTTGGTCTAAATCTCCCATTCACAGTCCAGTGAAGCAGCCTGATTTTCTGATTTTTTCCTCTTTTTGACAGAGTATTTTAGCACTGAATGTCTGACAATTCTGCTTCTGTCTCTCAGAGGGGAGCAGTCCCAATACGCCTTTGTTACTACTGCGTACTCCAGAAAGGATAGTGAAATTAATGTTAATACTCATGTTCTCTGACATCTAGCATGATGGCTTGGAATTACCTACCTCTGCATGATCAATGCCTGTCATACTGCGTTATCATTATGAGTGCAGCCCTTGCTACAAATGATTCATGTATTACCACCCGGAGAAGGAAAAAAGTCCGAAAGAAATTTCTCTGCAGACCACTAACTGGGTCTTACTCCCACTTGGCTTCCAGATACCACCCAAGATGTGCTTGTAACAGAAGGTGTTTGCCCTCGGAGTCACAGCTGCAAGCCTGCAGGAAAACCCAGACAGCAGACCCCTCTAGCACAAGGTATCTTACTGGTACCTTCTGTCTTATATCCAACAGCAGGCAGTGGAAATGAGAGTCCAACTGAGCGAAATGGATACAGAGGACTTGAAACATGAGGAAGAACTTCTTAACAGCGAGAGTGACAGAGCCATGAAACAGGCTGCCCAGAGAGGATGTGGAGTCTCCTCTGGAGATCTTCCAAACCTGCTTGGATGCCACGCTGTGCCACGTGCTCCAGGTGTCCCTGCGGGAGCAGGGGGTTGGACTAGATGATCTCTAGAGGTCCCTTCCAACTTCAACTATTCTGTGATTCTGTGAAATCTGTCCATCTATTTTAATACAGATTTTTTGTGTGTGTGATCAAACTGAAGAGTGAGTGCTGTTGCAAACCTGAAGGGCCAGACAACTGTGGTTGAAGTGAGATTTCTTAATATTCACTTTGTAGAATCAGATTGTAAAAAAGCTGCAGCGATAGAAGAGAAATTATTACTTAAAATTCAAATATTCTGCATGTTATAAGATGTGTCTGGATTGAGAGGAGAGAAAAAAAATCTCAAAGACAATCTAAGATAAAAATACCTGAACCACAATTAAAATTTTGCAACAGCTAAACTAAAGCGAGCTGCACTATGGTGGCCAAACCTCATCTCTAAATAAAACACTAATGTGGGGGACATGTCTCTTTATGCCAGATCGTGTGACAGAAAACATGTCCCAAGTATGAGGTAATGTACTTTGAAATATGGCAGTAAACTTTCCAGTTGCAGGTTGGGACAAGACAACATTTCAGAATCCCAGGCTAAGAAGAAGAGGTGGAAAAAATCTCATATCCCATGTGAAACTTCAGGACAAAAGAATGTCCTCAGAAGTCTCATTTGAGTATTAGACTGTTCCTTTATTTCACAACAGTGCTGTTCCTGCAGAACATCTGATCACCCAAACTAAGCAGGAAAAAAGCAGGAAGGAATTGAGCTCATGCTGCAGACACCCGATTCTACAGACTGCTGTGTGGGAAACTACTTACAGGCATTCCCTTAACCAAAAGAGAAAGGATTGGACCCTGTACATATGCATCATGAACAGTGCAGTCTGAATGAGCTGCCACTTAAAGAGCAGTAATTTGATGAGGTCCTTCATGGTCTTTACATCCCAGGATGCTATCCCCAAAACATTACCAAAAACACTAAAGCACATGACTCCTGTGATGCTCCAAACTAGTAGCTTATAAGTCAGCCCATATTAAAACCAGACATTTAAAATAGGTCCAGTGATTTCCATCTTAAAAATGCCTATTCCTCTCCAGTGGCTGCAAAAGAAATTTAAGATGATTAGTCCAGATACAGATGCCTGAAGGTAAGTGCAGGTTGTCCCCAGCAGTGTCTGAACCTATCATCACTGCTTCACACCACACCCAATCAGTCCCTCATTTTTAGTCATTAAGCTCACTTAAGGGAAATAAATACTAATGTGTGTATATATCAATGCCAAGAAGGTTATGCGAACTTTCACACTGTTACCTGTCTTTTTTTAAACTGAAACATGAAAAAAATGCATTTTTAAATGAAGTTACAAAATCCAATGCTGTGAGAAGCAGGAATAAAAGTTTCTGCATAGAAATGAATCCCACAGATGTTTCTAGATCCTTGGCTGGAAGGAACAACTTGTCCATTCTTGAGAACTGAGCAAAGTTAAGTACTCCACAATATATATTTTGGTATAAAATCCATATGAAAGTACTTATTCTGGTAAAACAATGTCAGAATAGCATTTTTTTCATAAATTTCTGTATAGAGAAAAAGTCTTTGTGCAGACTTTGAAATGTAGATATGTTACACAGGCATTTATTTTTCTCTTCACTGGGTGTAATCACAAAATCATGATTTTGTCTCAAATTGGGAGCAAGTAACGAATTATAACTGGTTTTATTAACTGAAACTGGTACTCCTAATGGAAATATAAGTGGTAAAATATTGAAAGTAGGTAATTTTAGAGCCTGAAAATAAAGACTGTAACTCCATGCTTACAGATCTCGGAGGAATTTCTCAGGACAGAAATATCTAGTAATTCCTAAAGTGGTAGATATCTGGGTACAAACTGAAACAGGTAGTTCCACCTCCATATGAGGAAGAACTTCTTTCCTGTGAGGGTGACAGAGCCCTGGCACAGGCTGCCCAGACAGGTTGTGGAAGCTCTTTCTTTGGAGATCTTCAAAACCCACCTGCATGCCATCCTGTGCCCCGTGCAGTGGGGTTGGACTAGATAGATGATCTAGAAATCATCCCCTTCCAACCTCAACTATTCTGTGANCTGGATCATCCCCTTCCAACCTCAACTATCTCTGATATTAAAAAGCAAGCAAAATGAGAAACATGGTAGACAAGGGAGCCAGAATAGGGAGATAGGAGTCTGTCTGCCACACAGAGTGGCTATATACTTTGCTTTGCAACGTCAGCATAAATTTGCGAAAAACCTCATTTTTGCATATCCAAATGTCATTTTTCTTAAAGAAAAAATACACTTTAGCAGTTAGGGAAACAAGCAGGGAAGGTGACACTCCAAAGCAGCTGCATTATACGTTTTACAGGTGGCTCTAGTGTTCCTTTCATGCCACCAAATCTTTCCCTTGTACTTAAAGCCACAGAAATTCAGGGTTCAAAAAAAAGTGAGAAATTTAAAACTAAAACCTCAGAAGGGCGAAAGAAACACAAATTTCTATAAATCAGTAAGCTAAAATGTATTTTAAAGCATCATAAGGACTTCTAGCTTTATAGGTGTTATGCAGTTATATTACATAATCATAGAAAAAAAATCAAGCCTACCTGCTCTCTAATTTCTTTTAATTTTTCTACTCTCTTGAGCTTTGTCATATATTCTTGGACTTCTTTCAGTCCCATATCTGTGCAAAGACGAACCAAAAATCGCAGACCTAACAGCAACACAAAACTATATTAGAAAAAAGCTTGCAAGTTTGTCAAACTGTGAGTGCACCTTAACAGCTGTATGGAACATTACAAATAACTATGAATACAGGATGACTCTAGTCCAATATTACCATTCAAGTTGTGATATATGCAAAGAATTCAACATCTCCTGCAATGCAGCTTCTACATACATAAGTCATACATACATCTATATATGTGGAAGACATAAGAAACTAATTTATTTGGCTCAGAACTCCTGATGCTTGCAAAACATTTTGGAAACTGGACAGCATAATAACAGCACTGAGTTGGGGCTGTTACAGAAGCCACTATCACCAGCACTTTTTTTTCAAAACAATTTACAAATGTCAAGCAAATAAGAATGCATCTTACTGTTTTCTCTTCCTTTAGGCAAGTTTTCAAGAACAGTGTCAATAGAATTAAAAAATTCAGACATGAAGGTCAAACACAGTTCTATGATGATGCCAAAAAAATCCCTAAAAACATTCAAGTGAAACTTTATACCAACTGGGAAAAACACTGTTGCTATTCCTATGTTTTTGTCAACACCTCAGAAGACCTGCCTCTGAGGCAGACATAAGCATGACATGATTTATTTCCCTCCTGACTGCTAAGTTAGTTTTCTGCTGGTTTAGTGAGCTAACCTGTTCCACTGAGGGGTCAAATAAGCACAAGACCAGCGTAAGGAAGGGGGCACAGCCAAGGAGCAAAGATTGAAAGAGGTTCCTTTTAGCAGATAACTTTTTAATTGGTTTAATTTTCTTGTCTAACAGCAGCCTCAGTATTGTACTTTTTGAAATAATGTTCAGACAAAAACAGACTTTTCTAAAAAATTTGCTAAAATTCTACCTCTCTGAGATCTAAATAGCCAATATGAAGTGACATTTTGCTCCTGCCACAGAGCGGGGAGTCATAGTATTTAATCTAGGACAACAGAACTGTATGATTCCTCTTTAAAAAAAGAAGTTCATTATAACAGAATAAGACCATTTTATTTTAAAATATAGTGAATTTTGTTGCTACATAATGTCTAAAGGTGTTGCCTTTAACAACATTGTAGTTTGCAAAGTTTCATTTGTGGGATATAAGAGGATGTCCTGACAACCAGTGACAAAGTTTATTTTCTACATGGCTCTTTCATTTACACGATAAGAGTGGCTACTTCTGCCAAATGACTTTTACTCTTCAAAGCAATATTTCCTGAAGTTTATTTTGGAATTTTCTAAGGATATTCTAGAGACTCATTGACTTAAAAATCCAACAACAAAAACTCACCCTCTACATTCTTTAGGTGAGCTGGGTTTTAGTAAAACTGAAATTTTCTAGTATCTGAAAATATTACAAAAGTTTCAACTAGTGGAGACTAGAAGTATGTATACATATACAGATTATGCTAAGAAAGATTAAATAACATAATTACAAAATACAGAAAATATGCAAGACAGGGAGATCAATCAATCAGCAACAATTAAAATTTTAATCTTTCTTCCTCAGCACTACCCTATTATTACTTAAATCATGATTCAGTGTTGTCACAAAAAAAATGTGGTATTAGTGTGAGGAAAAAGTTAACTGAAATATTATTTCAGAAAAATACTTTCCTTATGTGGATTACTAACGCATATATTCAATATAACAATGTTCCCTTTGAGAGGCGTCCCACTCAATGAATTGACTTACATTCAACGAAACAACTTACATTCAACATTCTCCGGAAATTTTCTGTGAATGACTTTATATTTGTCTAAAGCTTTCTGGTAGTTACCTGCAAACAAAACAAAGAGCTCAAAACACACATATTCAAAAACAAGAAAGGATATCAGATGAGGAATTGATACAGATTGATATCACTTCAGCTTAAATGAAGCTTAACATTCTTTAACTAGTACCTAACAGGAGAAATTAAAAGCATATGAAAACAATTCAAATTATTCCGTGAAATCTAGAATTGGTGAACACTAGTCCCTACTGATTTTTGTCCTTTGTCCACCTACCTCCAGAACCTCATGCCCAATAACCCCGACTGCACCTTATCATGCTCTGACAGATCTAAAAGATGATATTTAATCTCACATAATATAGCTTATGTGAGGCTGCAAGTATACAGATAAGTCAAACAGGACTGTCTAACAGTTGAGCTCTGCCTCCTCTTCCTTCAACTGGAGCATGAGTTTGTGTCTCTCTCCCGCCCAAACCCCGATTTTCCACAGAACTGGTAGCAAAGCAATTCTCTTTGAGACTACAGAGAGGACTGAAAGACACTCTGAATATAAAAACTCATTTCCACAGAATATCAGACAAAAAGTTAGTTAAGATATCCCCATTTTCTTAATGCTAGGCAGAGATCAAACTGACCTGGTACATGTTACCTTGATAAGCTGGGAATTCTGCCAGTGTCATAAGCAATCTAAATAGCAGCTAAAACCATTGCATTTCTTTGCTGGGAAAGCAGTTAATCTGTCTGTTTTTAGGGAGTGCTGACTGATCTTAATTCACTGATCTCAGTGAATTTCCTAACTCCTGTTCCTTTTTTCCACTGTTAAATTAAACTAAGCAGAGTGAGAAAATGCACTGACATATTATTGAAGTCTCTTCTGCAAAATTCTAAAAAAAGGTAAAAGGAGAGTGGCAATGATGGGACAGCAAAAAGAGAACCATTTACAGCATTCAAGTGTCTTGAAATGTGATATAGATGATGAAAAAATAGTGTCTTTTTCCATTTGCTTCTAATCACAAGAATATTGATGTATTATATCGACTGTTTAAAAATTCATCATATTAAGACTGCTTCAGAGGTATTCAACGTAATGCAAATACTAAAATATCTAAGAAATTGTATTTACTGTTACAAATGAATAATGGGAACTAAGCAACTTCAAATTCTAATGATTTATGTTAGACAGTACCATAACATACATTTAAAAACTTCTGGCAAATCATTTATGATATAATAACTTATTTTAATTCCCAAGGAGTGTTCTGAGCATAAATCAGTACACACATACTTCTTGGACTTAAAGAAAAGTTACACTTTACTACACATAAATACAAAGAGTATTCCTATCAAAATAACATGTAACTGAACTTTCTAAGAAATTAAGATCAATAACACACATGCAGAAAATATATAAAAAAAGAAAAATCAAAACATGTAACTTTTGAAAACAAAATAAACCTCTAACTAAACAGAAAGGAAACTGCTATAGGACTTACCACTTCTTCTATAGCAACTGGCAATCATCAGCTGCCACTTCACTTGTGTTGGCCTGAATAAAAATGAGAAAATAAAAATTATGCAAGCTGCCACACAATGAATACACAACAGTGTTCTGCATGGCACTGGGGAAAACCTACTATTAATAGGAAGGGTTTAGCTTGGTCAGCTTGCACATGCTTGACTCTGCCTCGCAGGCCTGTAGCCCTGTGTTACAATTGTGCTCCTTCTCATGACTCTATGGACCTTATACAACTCGTTGACCTCATACATGATCCACTGATCTTTACCCCAACCAGAGAATCCCGAGGCAGGGGAACACAGCACAAAATGCTGAGGAAATCTCCCCAGGGGGTCCCACTCCCAAGCTGCCTCCTGCCTGGATGCTCCCTCCAACGCACAAGGGTGACATGGAAGGTCAGAAAAAAGTACTGGGGAGGTCTGCACACGTACTACAAAACTGCTGGATTCTTTCCTTATTCCTATGAAGATAATGTGAGAACGTAGGAAATTTTCATGTCAACAGCTTAAGGATGTTCTGTAAGACAAGCACTTTTCATCAGCGGTTTATAGTTTGACAGTGGTATGTCCAAAAGGCACTGCACACGAGCACTTGCTAACTGGTTTTAAATTTTCCCTCCAAAGGACACAGGCCATTTTCATCTCTCCATAACCTGTTTGTTTGCACAGCAGCTGCAACTAAACAACCTCAAGCGAGAGAGTGATTTTGTGTTGTTTGGTTGCAGCTTAATGTGTCTCTTGTTAAAGGTAGACAAGCAAACAGGAACACCACTCTTCATTAAAGCTTATTAGGTGGGTCAGTATGGAAATCCAACAGAGATGGAAGTGGCAGCAGCCAGCATGAGATTTATCCCTTATTAATGTTTGTTTCATGTGTGTTGCTAAAAGGGAGAATAACGAAAAACATATTATCTTAAAATACGAAGTAAAATATGATTTTGTAATTAAAACACTGAATACACTAAACAATTTTACACTGGTAAAAATGGTGATCAAGACTAAAATAAAGTCAATCCTTTAAAATATAACTTTATTTACAGTCAATAATAGTACTGAGAAGTCTATATTTAACTATTTGCAAATCTAGACTAATTTTTAATATAAAATATTATCTATGTTCTGTTATGTACCATTAATAATTTCATCATTGTTTCATTTGCAGAAATGAAAAATTTCTCTGCACTATAGACAGGCTATAATTATAGATAATGAAGAATGTCATACATTAACAATTAAAAAATACTTAACAATCTACATGCTTACTGTTTCACACAGGGACCGTCTGCAACATAAGTCTGAAACATTTAGACCTTTGCCAAAACAAATAGTATAGTCAGGCTCTGAATTTCTAGCGTACCATAAAGAGTCCAAAACGCACGTGTAGAACCCAGGTAGTAACAGGCACAAGCTCAGTTAACTCTGTGTTTAAACTTATGTTGACACTTTCCTGATTTTTGAATCTGTGAACTTGCCTCCAAGTATTTTTGCTTTTAATCTACATCTCTATTTCTTTATTATTATGCCACTTTGAATGCAATATTTGTTTTTCAATTTAAACTTTCAACTCTTATATATAAAGCTAGGACTTTCTCTTCAATAATATTCAATACATATTCTAACTCAAGCCCCATAAAAAACAGAGTTGTTTCTTACTGAACTTCTAACTACTTATTTGCAGTATAGCCTGAACAAATTGTCAAGTTTGCCTTAGTATATTCCAAATATAAGGATCAATTTCATTTGTCAATATATGCTCACTGTCCATTGGAAATTAAATACTGCATATTTTTGACTTAATTCTATATATGATCTGCAATGCCTTTTTTAAAAAAACAAAAACAAAACAAAACAAAAAAACAGGAGTAATTATGTAAAAGGAGAAGATTCAGCAGGAACTATTAGAAGATGTTTTTCTCTAAATCATCAGTTATCCTCAAATGAGAAAGGCACTATTTTACACAAGACCACAGAGGAGGAGATCTTAGTGGCTTATGAAAATGGTTTCCCACTTCATAGCTGTGTTTAATTGAAGAGGATACAGATAAGAAGTTCTAATATCTAATACTGTTATGGGTCCAAAAGGGACTTTTACTTAACATTGAAATTGCCCCCAAGAACAAAAATACCCTCTAAACAAACAGAAAGTTGAGAAAAATAAATAATATTTCAAAATATATTTAATTCCGACATTTGATTATACTATTAATGTTTTCCAAAGGATTCATCTCTAGCTATAATTATAGATATCTAATCACACAATATTTGATTTTGCATAAAATAATAATTACTTACAGGATAAGTGCAGCTCTTTCAAAGTACTCAATGGCTTTTTCACAAAACTGTGTGTCGATGTAGTAGGCTCCAAGCCACTCAATGACCTCAATGTTCGAAGGGAAATGCCGATATGACTGACAAAATAAGAATGGTGAAATAAACACAATTTTAGTGATAAACAACATCTGCATGTGACTTCTGGAATATCTTACTCAGCTAAGTGTTTAATTTTCCAGATGCCAAAAATATGTAATACATGAATCAAAGCAGTGTATTATACTTACTAATTAAAAAAAGCTAAATTTTCTAACTACAGAATGCTTTTTAGAAGAGTTACGTGAGATGAGTCTGTCACATTTTCCATCCACCCTTATTTGAAATATTAAGTACTGTTTTAAGCAGGAAAACTTACTTAGATGTGTATATATGTAAATAAGTTACCTAAAATGTTAAACAGTGCAATAATATAACTTTCATATCTCAAATCAGTTTGTGAGATAACTCACATGAAAGCATTCTTTTCTATGAAACACATATGTACATAAATGACATGTTCAGCTTCTTGGAAATTCCCATTGAAATATGCACCAAAATCATCACAAAGTGCCATCAAGCAGCACTCTATTATTCAGTTGCAACCAAGATCTTGTAATCCTCTGACTTTACACAGAGAAAAAAAGTACTCGAAGATTGCAAAGCAACTTCTCCAGTCTTATTCCTTTTTCCAAAACAGCAGTGTCTCTACAAACTGTGACCAGTAACATAGGCTGAAAAGGCAGTAGTTGTCTATATTTAGGCAACTGAATTTGTCCAAACTAGAGTTATCTTCTGTAGTTGTAAGACAAAATAAGTAGTAACTTTTTTAGGCTTCTTGTACCTGCATGAATCCACCTGAAGCTTTTGGTTTCCATTCACAAACACACATTCTATGACTGTGAATTTAATCATCCAGTCCTTTTCATCAAAAATCAAATTTGGTCTTTGCAGGAATGTTCAAGACTTCAATCATGTATCTTCTATTTGTTTATATTTCTTCCTGATTTTTTCTAATGCCTCTGCTTTTTATCATGTACCACCTAACACTACAGGCACACTTAATACACAAGACAATTTAGAAAATCCTGGAGAATCCAAGAGACAGGTAAGACCTGAAAGCTAAGGAAGGCCTGTGACCTCCTGGAGCAGCAGTGAGGAACTGGGTCTAACATCCTTGGGTAATTGAAATAACACCAGCTGCTCTGTCAGAGCTTGCTTTATTCTGCTCACAGTTTGGAAGAACAAAACAAAACAAGCAACCAACTCCCCTGGCTCCCCAAAACAAACAAAAAACAAAAAGAAAAACACCTCACTTGTTTGATTCTCATTCAGGACATAAAATGGGTCTCAACCTAAGCATATGAGAAAACTATACTAATTTCCATTGGATGTGAACTAACACTTCCTCATCTGAATCATATAAATCATTTTTAATGTCTATCTGTGTGGCATATGCTTTAGCTACTACTAAAATGAAGCCAAACCTAGCGAAGAGCATATTTAACAACAAACACCCCTTCTCTGCAAACTGACATATTTTGTCCATTCCAGTGACAAATTCTTTGAATCTTTAACACAAAAGGAAGACATTTAATTAGCTGGAATACTCCAGAGTATTCAGGTGTTGGGTAGGAGGATAACAAATTAATAGCACATGTGTGAAGAAGGCAGGAATCTCTGCTTTGCTGGTTCAAGAGATCCCTAGAGTCTCCCAACTGCCACAGGAAAATGAAAGAACTCAGATTCCCTCCCTTTTCTCTGTCCAAAATGAAAAGAAAAAAAAATTTTTAAATCCCTCAAGTCAGGTCATTGCACTGACCTGATTCAAGCAAACAGCTGGCTCATTTAACAGAGGCTCCAATGGAGATACAAGGAAGCAGTGAAGACCACCAGGTGAAAGGTTTTTAAACCAAAACCATAGTGTACAACCATAACATTAATATATAGACACATACATATATAGCCACTACACACTCATATGTACCTTCCAAATAAGGCAGCCAATTTATACATTTTCAAAATCACATTTATTACATCCATTTTTGACTCTCTGGTTCAGAGTAAATTGTAAATAAAAGCAAAAGCAAACAAACAAAAAAACCCACAAGTTTTAGGGGTCAGTGTAAATTAAAAAGTCCCCAACTCTCATTCTTGTTCTTTTCAATAAGATTTTAAATCATTGAACGGAATTAGCCATTAATCTGATGCATGAGACAATGAAAACATAGAAAATGCATTGGAAAAGTAATAAAGAGTAAGTACCTCATAGTAGTAATGAAAAGCTTGGGATTTATCACCTTCGTTATCATATAACTTCCCTAGTTTTGAAAGTACACGTGGGTCAGTTGGCACTACGCTGATCAACTGCATGAGCCAATCTATGGCTTGATTGGGATCATCCATTGCTTCATATCTGAGGTTTCTTCAGTTAAGGACAATCCTAGTTGTGCCGGATGGGCTCGGGATTCGGCAATCCAAAGACAAAAAATGGACTTAATGACAATGACTCCTTTAATTAAAACAATATAGATACAAGTACAAGGAATAAGAATCGGTTAGTACACGCGAATGCAAAATGGTTACTTACTGAATAATACTTGCCAGCACGATTACGAGACCGTACATCTCTCCAAGGTAGCAGACTGGAGGGGCCGGCAGGTTCCCAATCATAGTGGGCGTCCCCGCGGGAGACAACATTGGCCTCGATATTGGGAGTCTCCGTCCCCCAAATCTGCCCCGCGTATTTTATTCCCTGCGGCGTCCGGTCACGTAGGGCCAATACGTGCCAGGAGGCCACCCAGGGGCGGGTAAATCTCCACCTCCCCATTGCATAATCCTTCTAGGACTGCGCCTGCGCAAATTCCAGAAGGGGGTCTCATTCCTCAATTCGGTGGTCTTGATTTTCTTATCCTTCTCGTTCTCACAGTGTTTTTGGCCTTCAAACCTCCTTAGACAGCAGTTTGTAGTCAGGCTGGCAGTAGACCAGCCTGAACAGCAGTTCTCATTTCTTCTGGACTAACTGCTTCTTTGTTGGTTTCGATAACATGTTGCTTTCTGCTCTTCTTCAGAGATTTGGGTATTACAACCTTCCTTTGTTAGTGGCCTCTGCTGAGCATATTATCAATGTTCAGTGTTTCCCTCCAAGGTTTGGATTTTGTTTTACACAATGCTTATTTATGACTCTACAGATCATAAAAATTTTCCATCTCCAATACACTAGTGCTACTGATACTTGGTTTACTGTGAATTCCCATCACTTTATATCATGCAAGACCATATGCCAGTCACTCCAGTGTGGGATTTTTTTTGGAATTTTTACATATTGCCTTCAAAACTTCTTCCCTATCAGAAACAGTTCTGGTTGAACTGAAGAAAGGGAAACAATTCAGAGGTTTCGGCAGCTTTTTCACCTTAAAAAGATGGTAGGCTCAGTTTTCTTTTGTTAATTTTACTCCGACTTCCTCACTTATAACAACAAGGTGTGAGAATTAGGCATTTATGTCTAGCCTTCACAACTGGTACAGGAACAACCGGGACACAGAGGACAGAAGGCTTTCCAGTCTACTCTGAAAGAACAATTTTCTTACACAAAGCAACCAGAGAAGAGCTTTCCAAAAGAAACTTCAATTCCATCTACAAGATTACTTTTTCTTAAGGGTTTTACTCATTGGGTTCATATCTGTCACATTATTTTCATAATATTAGCAGTGCACAGGAAGCACTTTGATTCTGGGTATAACTGTTTAAATATTCCGTGAAACAATGATTAACACAAGAAGAAGTCTTAATGTATTACTTACTGCGTCTTTTTTAAGCATCAGAGAAACACATTTAATGGACACAAATGTACATTTCTTAATCTTTGTGTCATGAGTAGAATATATGTAAAACTCAATGAGATGAGTTTACTAAAGTCACCATCACAAGGCAGTAAAAGATACATGTTTGCTATTTGGTGAAGAACTTGGGCATTATTTCGAAGAATTGCATGAAGTTTCAGAAAACAATCCAAAGCTTCATCTATTCTATTTAACTTTTTGTATGATAAACCTAAGGAAATAAAGATTACAACATTAACACAACAAGAAAAAGATGACTGCAGCACAATTATTGACAACATAACTATGAAAAATTAAGTAACAGAGTATTCAGGATGTTATCAAGCTGTATTTTTATCTGAATATTTACTTTATGTTCAACAAGTAATTCCTGGGTTGGGGGGAGAGAGAGGAAGATAAATGTTTTTGTTTTGTAGTTTTTTTTAGAAAATCAATAATATTTCTTTTCTGAAAAAAAAATCCACATAAGCAAATAAAAATATACCCACACATTTCAAATACTGAGAGTCATGACTAAATCCACAAAAATTTGCTGGGAGATTGAGTTCCAGTGTAACTGCCTTGACACTGATGGAATCTCTACTTGAGAGTCCTCCTCACAGCCCTTCCTTTATGATCACTTGCACTGAGCATGACACATCAAACTGATACAAGCAGTGAACTGAACCTAATGAAAGACCAAGGTCATGCATCACCTCATTTTTTGAGCAAGGAGAATGAGGGAACAAGATACCTATCAGGAGTGGAAAGACTCTGGTAAACACAAAAAATATTGTGCATTTTGAGTAGATAGTAACCTTTGTAGCAATTTTATCTTCAAAATGATTTACCAATATCAACCAATAATGGCAGATGATTAACAGTGGTATAGTATTTTTATGGAAGAGGCAGGAAGCACAAACAGGATTTTGTTACAACATAAGGACAAGACTTTGTTATAACATCAACTACCAAATAAACTAATAATTATTAGTTTATCAGATTCTCAGAAACACTAACATTACATTCATGCAAAACTTAAATCTCAAAAATATCTTTTGCTTACCAAGGTTGTAAAGTGCTTCAGTGCATGAGGAATCATTCCTGAGAGCCTCTTTATAGAATTCAGCTGCTTTCTCATAGTCTCCATTTGCAAAAATGGTATTTCCTTTATTAGTCAGTGCTGCTGGATTGTATCTATCAGAATTTACTGCTAAATCTGCATAGTCAGTTGCTTGTGCCAATTCATTCTCCTACGTGAACAAAACAGCCATTGTATTAGTAATTTGTCAGCTGATTTTCTTGACACTAACTGTGGCTTCCAATAGTTACTACAGTAGAATTTCAAAAGATTTAAAAAAAAAAAAAAAAAAAAAAAAAACCAACCAACCAACCAAAAAAACTTCAACCCTCAAGTATTGCTAGTGTGTTTGCCTGAAGTTGACCAGCTCTTTCAAGCTACACAGGACACTTGATACCTGTTTTGCTATAATAAACCCGAATAACCCCCACACTTCGTATGCACACACCCCTTTCCAACCTGCAAACTTTTTATGATTCTGAGGCTCAGACAGGGTCTTCAAGATTTGTGTTTTAAATGTCACTGCTGCGTCAATCATCCTGTAGGTTCCTTCTGCAGCCTGGTTCTCATTGTCTCTCTGTTTCCAGCAGTAGTAAAGAAGAGACAGGCCCCAAACTTCAACTACAGCCAGGAAAGGCTGTCCCCCGACTGCTTCTCTAACAGGTGCAGGTGCAGTTTCTTTTTAATGCAGATTATTCGACAAACACAAAAATTCCTACATAGACACAGAGACTGCAACATGAGCTTTAGTTCTTAACCTACTGCATTACAGCAAACACTTACCAAATAATAAAGGAATGAAAGGTTTGTGGCAGCTGCACTCTTTACTCTGCTATCCTTTTTTTCAAAAGTTTTTAAAGTTTCCACAGCCTAGAAGCAATTCACAAGCAACTTACTTCCATTGTATCAAACTTGTACCAAAATTCTTTCAGAAAACATACACATTGATAAACTGCACAGAATATAAGAAATAAACAGCTTAAATTTATTAATAGATTCCCTCATATAATCATGTATATGATCATTACTAGGGTTGTGTGCATATGTGCATGCACATACATATACATACTTACCCACAAAAACACAAATACTAAATTGCCCATTCTACTGAAAAGTTAGTATTTGGACTAGTTGTAGCTATATATCTGACAATTCTATTCATAGAGAACACAAGTTTGTATTATTTGCTTTTGATTTTGTCTACTAATTAAAATATTTGCATTTATGTTTTCCAGTTCTCTTGCATTAACTACTTTCATGAAAAAGATAAAAAAGATATGTTATATAAAAACATCTAAGACCATATAGGACTGGTTTTCAATCTGTAGCTGTTTTTGTCTAATGTGAAGAAGAAAAGAGAAGTACTCCCAACCACCAAACCAACTTAAATATAAAGGGCAGATTTTTTTTCTGCTTGACTATGTGATGCTTGTAAGTACAAACTCAAAAAGAAGATCTGGTTTCTTTATACTAAGTAATTGTATTAGCTACATGAAGTATTAGCATATAACAGTGGGCCCAGTTCTTTCCTCTGTTACAACACAGATGTAGCAGCCTCAGTTTAGGCATCGTCATTAGCAATTTGAGAGCCTCTTCTTCCTTTACATGAAAGCTGCAATCAGCTGTTTACCATCAAAGAAAATGTCTGATACTCTATAGGGAATGCCAAAATGGAAAAAAGAAAAGCATGTTCTCATTAGCTGTCATGCATACTGTTTTTATAGCTATTTTACACAAAATACATAACTGCCCTAGTGATGTGTAAAATGATAAATGACGCAGTACATAAAGCTAGATGTAGCTCACTGATTAAATCAAATTCTACCTAGAAATACAAACTACTAAAGGTTAGAATATTTTCTTAATAACAGAAAACTCACTAAAGAAATATGGTGATTTTAAACCATGAACAGGATTTCAAAAGTCTGAATGTAGGGTTTGTAGTCTCTGAAATGTGAAGTTTTAGCTTTGGCAATTTAATTTTTTAGCACTTCCAGCAAAAAAAGAAATGGTCCTAAATATTTACAGATACTTTAGAATATCTGAGGTACTCTACTGTTATCAATGTGCTTCTTTGAGCAAAAGCTGTGCATTTGTTTCAATGGAATTCTCCTTCCCTGAACTTAGCTACATAGTTCAAAGTTACTTTCCGGTAAAACATTTTCTATTGCAGTTGATTTATTTACCTTTGCTTTGCTGCTGAATGGCACCTTTAACTAGAATGGTTAGATAGGAAGTTTTTTTTCCAATTATTTAAAAAAAAAAGTACATATGATCCCAAACTCTGTTCGCTTACTAATAAATACACTGCAGATCTCTCAAACCATTTCAGCTATATTGGGTCTTGGAATGAAAAAACACAGTAATGTTCCTTTTGCTCTTGCAGAGTGGAAATGCTATTTCTGCATCACCATTTCATATATTTCCAAATAATTTCTCATTTTTAATCCTGAAAATAATGATTACTTGGACTGAATGACCTAAACACAGGTTGTTCAGATTGTACTTTAATGTCTGATTTTGTGTGGCTTAAAGAAGTTAAACTTCAAAAGCAGCAAGCCTGACGTATGCAGGACCTGCCAGAGACATTAAGCAACTGTATAGCTTAATGGCACGTATGGTAATTAAAATGTTTTTTTCTTCCACATCAAGAATATATTCAAATTATCTAAAAGAAATGTAATAAATAAAATACAATCTAGAAATACTTAGGGAATTTCAAACTGATTTCATTTTAATTTTTTAATTTTTAAATTTTTTTAATTTTTGATTTCATTTTAATTTTTTAATTTTTGTGACTGTTTTAAAATAACATGCATTATAATGAGCACAAAGTTAAACCTACTACAGTTACAGCATAATTTTTTTTAACCATACTAGAACTTCCAGACTTTAAATTGAATATTTCAGAAAATTTCCTTCTTGTTCTTCAGCCAAAGGTGTGTTGAACAGGTGGTGAGTTAGCAAGTATATAACCAACAGACAGGATGAATTTAAGTGTCAGCTGCAGTTTTATTAGAACAAAATAAATTCAGTGCATCATTCTGCAGTCCAATCTGCTATCCCAGCATTTAAATAGTTCCAGTGCAGGTTAAAGGTCTCCTACCCCATAATCAAAACAAAATGAGCTTCTTCTGCATTTATCACTTATTCCTAACCTCCAACTCCTTTCCCTCTCCTACACTGGAGTGCTCTAAAGGAACATCAGCAAATTTTGCATCTCATTTATCTCCAAGAATTGAAACATGTATTTAACCCGTGCTGGATACCAACTGGAAAACGCAAAAACAAACAAACAAACAAAACCAAAAAACAACCATCCAAATAGTAAATTTTTGAGATCCTACTACTGTTTACATACCTGTCTCACACTGCAAAAATGACCAAAAGAGGTACTAGACTTGACAAATTTTTCCAAGATTTCAAACTGTTTCCTAATCTTAGAAAGCTACCAGTCAAACTCGCATCATGACAAAGGACAACTTTCTTTCTGTGTCCACAGTGAAGGGGAACAGGTCAGAGTGGATAGGAAGAGCAAGAGCAGTTCAGGAAGACAGAAGACCTTAAATACGAAAAGAGATGACAAGCTTAAATCAAGTAGAAGGCCCCTGCCTGCATCCCTCTAAGCTGCAGGAAGGTGAAGGACCTTAGAAGATGACAGAGATAACCTTCAGCTGCAGTTTTGCTGTATATGATCTCTCACACTTCTTACCACGCATGCAAACCCAGAAGCTGTTACATTCCTTCTAATTTATTCACCACCCATCAGTGAATGCATTGGAAAGCACTTGGCAGAAGGAGACTGAGCAAACCCTGACAAATATTTGAGCTGCTTTTCATTCAGATGAAGTAGTTTTCCAGCTTCCCACATTTCAAACCAAGGCTTTTTTCACAGTCAAAGAAAAGATTGCATGAGGGGAGTTGATCATGAAATTCATAGGTAGAAGTTAGTTTGTACTGGGACTGGATGCATAAGGGGAGTTGATCATGAAATTCCTAGGCAGAAGTTAGTTTGTACTAGGACTAGATAGCAGGATGGTACCTCACCTACATAAATGCACACATGTAGACTCTACATACTTACATAACCAAAACTTAATTTGCATGCATATTTACAAATATAACAAAATATGTTTAAATAGAAGCGCGAGTACGATGAAAACACTACACTAATCTTTTTAAGTAATGTTATATGGATTAAATTTCTTATAATGTACAACTAAACAACTTTTTCCACATCTTATTCATGATAAATAATATTGGCCATCAAGAGAGGAAAAGAATGCACCTCTATGCTACTACTTCACATTTTTTTTTCCATCTTCTACTTACTGAATTGATGATGAAATCCAAGACAGAGGCATTTGCACTTTTAAACTCTTTCTTACAAATAATTTTACTGTGTTAACATTTTCAATCCTATCTTATTACGGCTTGTTAAAATACTTTTGCTTTTTATCGGTTACTTAAAACTTCAAACAAAAGGGTCAGTAGATCTAACTTCTGAACTTCTGCCAAATAATGGATTTTGAGCACCAAGCTATACTACTATTGATGCTGTTTCTTTTCAGTGCCCTTCATCATTTGTTAATATATATTCAGGTTCAAAAAGCTATATCTTTTCATTAATGGTGTTTCCTTCTACCTCTCTTCATCCATCTCTCTAGGAGCAAAGGTTTTTTTGGGTGGAAGAGAAAGATGCTGAGTTTTGCAAGACACTGTGCAAATTTACCTAATTTAATTCCAGTTTGCATTTCAGAGGAAATATAGAAAGGATGACTAAAGTTCAAAGTCAGATTGTAGCACTTGACAGCATGTTGTAGTATACAGGGAACAATAAGAGAGTCATAACATGAACAATAGTAATATATATGAAATTCATCTGCATATATTTTGGCAACATATCTGAGAAAAAATAAACAACTTCTGGTTGATTAGCTGTCCTGCTTTCCAAGCTTCACTGACTGCCTAGATGTCCATTAACTGTAATGTACACTTGGACAACCAGTGCAGCTATATGCATTTAGATGTGTTAATCTGGAACTGAATTGAACTGCAATCACTACAACTTCTGTGGCAAAAAGAAAAAAATAATAATTTAAGTAAAAGTTACCTCACTTTAGATGACTAACATCAATATAATATATAGATTACACTTGCATAAATCATTCTTATCTTTGATGAAAAATAGGCTGCTACTACGTAACATGTAGTTTTACACACTATTAATAAAATACAATATTAATAAAAACAGTAATGTGAAAAGATACTATACCTGGTTAAAATCCTTTTGCTTCAAATACGTAGTAGCTTTATTAATTTCAAGGTCATTGGCTAACTCTACATACTGAGAAGCTTTTACTACTTCAACACACCTGCAATAGAAATACACAAAGATAAACAAAATATATCGGTGTAAATGCCACATCGTTAATGTTTTGCTGCCAAATAGTTGTCTAAAATGAATTGTTCTTAGCTACTCCTCCTTTCAAAAGCATAAAACACTTCCACTAATTAAAAGTTTTCTTAAAAGAATATATTCCTATAACCTACCCAAATAATGCCGTCTCAGCTCTTGTTTGTCAGTCAGCTGCTTAAATCTCATAAAATTTTCCATCACTGGCCAATCTTTTTAATACTGGTATCAGATACAGACCCGAATAAATGCTAGATGAAAAAGGTTTTCTTTTCTTTTTTTTTTTCCTCTCACACTATTTTTTCCTTACATTTCTGTAAGATTTAATATAGCAAAATGGCACAGAGCTCAGGACACATTGCTTGACCTCTGAATAATAACATGTTCTTTGAAAATACTAACAGATATGATATATGAATTAGTGATATCATACAGAAATGTATTTTGTAGTATATACTGCATATTTTAAATTTTTGCAATAATATATGAATATGGAGGCTTTATATACAACTTCAGCTTGTACTATTTATTGCAAGGTTTTCTGAGGAAACCCATTAAGACCATTTTCCAAGCCTTTTGCTTTTTGAATAGCACCAAGGAGTATATATGGCAAGATAAATGAAATAAATGAACCTTTTTTGTTTTTCTTGAACAAAAATCAAGAAGAAATAAATTTGATTTGCTCAGGTGGGCAAGTTATAAAGTAGCAAGCTAGTTTTCACAGAACATACTGCTTTGGTTCTGACAAGTAATTATGGAAAAAGGTAGGGAAATGATAGGATTATAGTTAAATTAAATCACTAAACACCACTTTGTGGGCTCTGGCAGATTAAATATGCCTTCAGTGAGGTAGATGATTTAATTTCAGTATAAGTATCTTTACCAATATTGTAATCATAGGCCCTGCAAATTTTGAAAACATTTCCATACCTTTTGCTTTATATAATGACTCTTTGGAATAATGTGCATTTCTTAAGACCCCTAAGACTTCTTACACCCCTTTATAACTTAAAATGAAGAGCGGACATCTTTGTGTTATGTACAGGGTCTGTTCATTGATGCTTTGAAAAGTTCTTGAATAAGCACTTTAAGAAGCTCTCCTTGTGCCCAAACAGAGCAACTCAGAAACGTATGATTAACTGTTGTGTTTCAGTGATGCCATGAAATTAATTTCAAACACAGAATATATTCTATTGGCTTTGATCTTCCACAGGGCACTTGAGGCAAACTTAAAACAGCTGGGATGCTCTGCTTGTTTTATTCAAACAAACTGGATTTTCAAGGCTGCTCATGTTTGTGAGTGTGGTCTCAAAACCAGCACCAGAGATTGACATACAGTTTAGACCAAAAAAAAAAGCCCCATCTGACTCTTACCAATCATAGCCCGCAGCAAAAGATGTTTCAATTACAGGGGCAATGAGCTTAGCAGCTGTCATGATGTATTCCTCAGCCATGGATTTCCTTAAAACACAACAACAGAAAAATGTTACCCTTTCAAAAATGTATGTGGGAAAGATTAACCAAATCTTTTTCTTGCATCCTCCTGCACCCACGGAGCAATCTGAGAATTCAGTTTAACCAGCGCCCTGCTACTGCTCCTGTATCTAGATAATGCTCTCAGTAAGGCTCTGTTTCTCTTGTCTTTTTTTCAACTGCACAATGTAGTTGCATTAAATAAAGCTGCAAGGTTTAAGCAGTATAAACCAGAGCACATAGAATACCTACTATTTATCATTCTGATTAAATCCCTGTTTTATGGTTGCTTGCAACTGCAGGATACTAAACCCAGTGATCCAAGTGGTTCTTGTGGTCAGATGTCCTCATTCCTAAAAATTATGAGGACACTTTTATAACAAGAACTGCAAACACAGGAGAAGGTTGGTAATGCTTTCAGGGACTGAAATCCACGTCACCACAGTCAAAAAAAAAAAAAAAAAAAGAAAAGTACATATTACAACATTACCTCTCACGTTCCATTTGTCTTAATCTGTCATTTTTTATGGCTTCAATCAGGAGATTTGTATGTGGATCATCCTGGAGGGGAACAAAACAATTATACCAGCATATTTTTTTTTCTCCTATAAACAACATGACTGTAAACACTAATTGATTACACACTTGCTGAGCTGCAGCTGTATTCAGCAGAGAAGGACTTTTGCTACATTGCAATTACAGTAACTCATATCATCACCTTGTTGTGGTTTATCCCACCTACTCTGTCTAGAAGAACTAATACAGGCATGCTGGGTACCCACCTGCTCTTCATTTGTGGGGGATAGATCAAAAATTCACATAAAATAAAGACAATAAGAAAATTTAACAATTTTTAGTCTGAGCTTTTCATAACAGAATATAGAACTTGGAATCCTGGAATAACTATAGTACTTTCTTGGAAAGAACACCCACCACTATCTAAAGCTTTTCTTCCATTGAATAATCTTACATAGCCTTTGATGAAGTTCTCAAGGGTTTTATGATCTTTACTGTTACATAAATTACACTACAGTGACCGGTCAACTGTATATAGCTTCTTGGAAGAGCCTTTTATTCCTCCACATCTGCTGCACACCAAGTTCTATGGAGACTTAAATTTCCTTTCTATTTATTGCTGAATAGATTGATCTCTATGATCTTTCACATCTTGATATATTTCCAAGCATTTAATTATTATGATTGTTGTCTGCATCCCCTTTTTCTTTTTCTTGAAGTGTGGTCATTGGAACTGGACAGAATAACCCAGCAGTATTAACTGAAGTACCAGATCTAAAAGCTCTTCATTTCCAATCAATTTTCTTTTCTTTATTAATTCAACTATCACATCAACTTTCCAGGTGTTAGCACCACAGCTGAAGTTCGCGTTCAACTAAATATCCGCTATTCCGGGAAGGTTTTCAGAATCATTTTTCAAAACAGAAAGTCACATATCTGTGTTGATAAGTTGCTTTTTTTTGTTTCTAAATGTATGGTATTTTTCTTGACAATATTGAAATATGTACTATTTCTCTGTGGCCAGCTTATATTACAAATCAGATTCCTCTATGGGAGAAATAATTTTAAAATCCCCTCTTAGCCACTTAATTTGTATTCTGCTCCTGAAGTAAAGCTTCAGGATTAATATCTAACCCTCAAAAAAAAGGGATTTTTTGCCCCAAATCAATTTGCTTCCAAAGGGTTTCTTTAACTATTGCTGTATCAAAGTAATTTTCTCATTTCTCATGTGAAATAACTAATGTAAATAAAGGTTATAAAAATCCTCGTATTTCTTCATGTATATTTATATATGATTTCACGTATATTCGCTCCCTACTTCTATGTATATGTGCATATGTATATGCATATGTGCATATGTATAAATACATATGCACATATAAACATATCTGCACACATATAAAACATATATCTAACACATATATGTAAAAATGTTACATATATTAACTCTATTGACTTATTCTAGGATACAACAGCTAAAAACTACTTATATCATTGATCTTTAAGACTGAAAATGGAAGATTTTCATCACCAGAAAAAAAAACATATCTAACGTATAAAGGATGTGCCTTGATTTTCTACAGAAGGACTTTTTAAGAGGCACTCTAAACCTACACTTTCTCAAAGGAAGTCCAGCTTCCAAGTTCCAGTAAGTTAAACTTTTGGAAACTTCACACTTTTTTCTTCTTTTTTTTTTTGCAGCATTTGCTACATTAATGAAGGTAGGTTTTAGCACTCCTTTGAGATGACTTGCATAATTCACTCATCACTTAGTCCCTTTTTTACTTATATGGCATTTATATAAAATAAACATGCAAACCAAGGAATCAGGTAAGTAAATCCAGATGAATTGCGATACTTATACTTATAAAGACTGCCATGTGATGTGGACTTATTAAAGTAATACTTGAGGGAAAAGAAAAGGTTAAAAAAATTAGGATATTCTTAATATTATTTGAACCACTTCTGAGAAGTACTGCCACAAAAAGTTTGTGCCAACAAAAACATATTAGGTACCTGAACTTCCATATACTGCATAGTCCAAGCATTCAAACCCTTTCTCCTCCTTTATAATATACAGGTTATTTTGATCAAACTTACATTTGGTGAAATGTATTTGTCATCATAATCCACTTCCAAGGGAACTGAAATCAGCTTTTGGAAGGCTTTTTTCATCTGCTCACTGTCCCCAACAGCAAAACAACATAGGACCAGGTTGAAGCCGGCCTTCAGGTTTGGAGACATGCTCATTGTGTGTTCAAATGAAGAAATGGCATCAATATATTGACCAGTTTTAATAAATGCAACTCCAATATTTTGCATTATTTTAATCCTAAATAAAGAAATTGGCATTAGATTACATTTTTAACTATCAAAACATACTATATCCAAAACCTGCATCTCAGAACCATACCTAGAATATAAACTCACCTCATCTCTTTGTGGACACTAGGAATCTGGTCTAGAGCCATACGGTAGAATTTGATAGCTTTGGAATAGTTCCTTTGCTTTAAATATATATTTCCCATGTTCACCTTCAGTCTACCTATCACAAGAAGTCAATGAATTATGGTCTTTTAAAGTATAGTTGCAGATTCTTTAAATTTCATTTTGAAGTGACAGAGTAGAGAAAATTCTTAATATTCTTGTCTCTATTTCAGGGCGATATTGGTCTTTAAAAAAAAAAACCCAAAAACGTGCTGTACAGAACTGGCCCTTGCCAACTTTCACCCATAATCAGATAAAGCAGTAATGAAACTTTGAAAAGAACTATCAATATAAGGAATATACCTGGGTTTGGTTAGAAATTTAGGGATGAGGTAGAGATGTTTTATGGTGGTCTGCAGGCAGGCAACTGCAAAAAAGCAGCTCTGAGGACTCCATATGAGTCTCAAAAGATGTGCAAATATTAAAAGAAACTTTCAGAAGTGGAAGAATAGTCAAAAAAAGATAAATTAGTATTGGAGGAGGTAACAACGTAGGCGCAGTGGGGAAATGCTGTATCTGACTTTATGCTTAACTTAGAGAAAGAAAAGACTTTATAAGTTACCTAGCAAGCCAAATCACATTCAGTTATAAGGCAGACATTGTATCTGCCATCCACTCTGACAGACATGGGAGCCAAGATCTTTGCGAGTTAGCATCAGTCAGATGTCATTTTTATTATGAATGCCAGACTATCCCTTTTAATCCATTTGGAATGCAGCGTACCTCCATTGTTGAACATCTTATTTTTCACTATAACTTGATACGTATTCAGTGCTTCAGGATACATTTCATTAGCAGCATATTGACTGGCCAGGTTGAAAAGAACCTATAGAAAATACGAGATAACCTTATTTTCCTGTACCTGTAATTAAAGAGCAATAAAACTGAATCTATAGTTAAATAGTAAAATAAGTTAATTTTAATCTTAAAACAGATAAAAGGCATACTTTTTATGATCTTTTACTTTTGTATGCTGAAACAGAAAACATGCTCCAAATCAACTTATTTTAGCTAATTCTTTTACTTTTTTACTTAGACAACTACCATTAAAAGTAAGGCTGAATAAATCCTATGATTGACAAATAAAATTCAGCACAGTTATTACATGATATAAATGGATTTTTCCAATCCTAAATTTGTAACTTAAGAAGTCATTCCCCTCTTTTTTCTCTTTTTTTATAGGGTATAGCTGACCTGGAACACTTAGGAGTATTACATGCATACTCAGCAATAACTCAGACGGGCCACCAGGACACTTCATTCACCAAGATTTCTAAGCACTTACTGTGTAAGTGAGATCTAAGTTGATGCTTTCTGGAGAGTCAATTTGTTCACGCTGTCTCACCAACACTCTTTCCTTTCTTCCAGCCTCTTTTGCTTTTTCCAGAGCCTTAAGTAAAATACTGTACTTTAGCAATGCCTTGAACTTCACTAACCCAAGACCACAATAACACATTCAAAACAAGTATGAAAATAATATTTATGTCCATTTTCTTAAGATACACAGCCTACATACAAGGCCTAGAAAGTAGCTCTATAACCCACAGAGAGTAATTAGCAAGAAGCATACATATAGTTATCCAGTATATCAAGCTGTACAATTCTATTTGCTCGCTCACACTGTACAAATATTTTATATACATACATATGTACGTGTGTGTGTGTGTCATAATCAATTATGACCCTAGGAGGATTATCCTATTAAACTTACAATGTGCGTAAATTACAAATAAATAAATAAACAAGGACAGCTGACACATACAATATGAGCAACTCCAAGATTACGATTTGCCATAATATTCTGCTAGTTGGTATCAAGACCCTTACTGTGAGTAAAGCTATTGGCCTGGAAGTGAAATATGAGCCCTGGGTGCCCTACAAGAGCAAAAACATTGAAGAAGAAAAGACTGCTACGTTAGTTGGCCATTCAGTTGCTAACAGGAATGAAATATTTCATAAGACAGTCCTTACAACAGAAGGCAACTCCAGGTTGCTGTCTTGCTTGTTTGTTTGTTTGTTTGAACACAATACATCAACAACTTCAACCTATTCTGCAGAAAAACAGATATTCTGTTGGATTTGTTCGATTAACACAAGCAGCCTAGAGAAAACTCAGTGGGATCTAGTCCAATATTTAATAACTGGAAATGCTTCAATAAAAAGTCAGTTTGAATGATCTATCTATGCAAACTGTACTTCCCATGACAATGCCAGAAGAAAAATGAAATTTAGAAAAATTACCAATTTCAGGTCTCCACAGCTATTGGCAATGCAGCTTTCTTCCACAAGTTCATTCACTTTTTTTTCTAACTGCCTAATCTTTTCTTCTGGACTGAAATAAAAGCAATAATAGGTTGATTTATACAAGGAACTGCAAACAACACATTTTTACACAGGCTAGTCTTAATAAAATAATCCAGTAGTGCAATATATCACAACATGTGGCAACTGACCAAATTTCCTATCAAAGAAAACATAACGCAGAGCTACACACACAACAGATCTTGCAAAGATATATTTGCACTTTCAGTTTAAATACTGAGACTTAAAAAAACATATATTCTCTTACAAGAAGAGAGACGGACATGTACATTTCACAGACTCAGTTTGTTGAGGAGAAGTGATCACAGAGTGAATATACGTGATTGTGAAACTTTCAAGTGAAGCATCCAGTGAAATATTATTTTAAAAGTAATTAACAAACTTAACTTGCATATTTAATTTCCAAAATAGCTTGCATACATGAATTTTAATCAAAACTTGCAATTCATCTATTTTTTCTTCCTTCAGTTAAATAATCATCCACTTCAGTGGTGTTCCCTACTCCTCTTGAATTTGAGGAATACAACCCTTCTGAAAAGTCTGGGGACTTCTCAGTTAATTCCCTAACATTTACACTGGCCTGTAAAATTTTCATAACCTCAGTTTTACTTTTTATGCAAGTGTTAGACAGTGAACAAAGAGAATCAGTAGGTAAATTCTCTAATGCCCCTTCCATAGTACTGCATGAATCATGGTGTTTCTTGCCTGTCAAGACTCTTCCACACTCCTACAACACAGCATCTGTAGAGCAACAACTGCATACAGATGGCTGAGCTATAGTCAGAACCAGAAGTAACCGAAACAAGGTTCTCCTCAAAATCAATGCAACTATTCTGGGTTGTCAAATAACCATATGCATAAATATTAGTAGCCTTATCCCACAAAAATACAGTTTGCCCCTCCAATGCTTTACAACTGCTTGTGTGCTATTAAACGCTACTGAAAATTGTATTTTCTTGCTGTTAAAACTTTGAAATCATTTAATATAAAACTGAACAAACAAAAATGTATTTACATACCTGTCTTGATTTTTCATTTCCAGAGGGGGAGCAGGACCCTTGGCTTGTCCAAGGGGATCAAATAAAGAACCTGAAAAAATTACAAAATTGGGAAAATTGGGAAAGAGTACCTTCCTATGGAAGTTGGTGATTTCTACAAATCCTACCTCTTGTAGATGCTTTAGTGTAACCTGCAGCATGAACTGCAGTCATTGGTCGTGCAACCCCATCCTTAGAGAAAAAGGAAAGAAATATTAAAGTTCCTAAAAGGATATTTTGTGAACAGTATGTGCATCAATTCAATATTACAAAAACTTTAAATACAAAGAAAAGATTAACAGCTTGATAAATTGACCAGTACTTAACTCAAATGTTTTACATATCTGTCGACAAAATAGGAGTGCCTACATTATATAGAAGATGCAACATGTAAATCTTATACACATTCAGAATAATTAATTCTTTTTTTTCCCCCCCTACACAGGCAAATATATTTGTTACTGTGCTTTGTTTCTAATAACATTAACTTATATTTTGCATTTTTCTCTCATTTTTAGACATTCTTTTCAGGAATGGTTGGTCTTGAGATCTGTAGTGCACCGCATCCTACCATGTGTCACACTGTTTCAGAAATCAGAATTTTGTGGGGTTTCTTTTGTTATTCTTTTTACTGACAGTAGACTCTGAGAATCCTATGAAACTATGGATCAGAATGTTTTACCTGATCTAAACCAAAAGTGACACAAATAAAGTGAAAATTTGTTCTTATTACCAGATAATTCCTGCCAACACGAGACCACACCCCATTACAATTTATTTAACAATCCTGATTCCCATCTGGTATATGGAATCTGATACAGAGCAATAGACAGTGGGTATAGACGCATTTGACATTAAGTCAATTTGTTTAAAAGAAAAAAAGCAAAACTTTATATATAAAAATATACTTCTTGTGAAAGCATATTAGAAAAACAGGAAAAATAGAATCTACCTCTCTTCCCATCTCAAAGAAAATTTATTGATTGCATATCAGTAGGTGTTAAGGCACACTTAAGTGGTGCTGTATCCTATTGTGTGCTCAAACAAAACTTTCACAGAACAAAATCCTCACATTTTTGGCAGTAGTAGTTCTGAAAAAAATACAAGCTAAAACAGAGTAACCATTTGCATTTTGATTTCAATTATTTTTAAATATTTGTATTAGAAATATCCAAAATTGTCAGAAAACGTCATCACTGAGTCCAGATAAAATGTAAATATTAAACTCTTCACCTGTACAGCTCCTGTCATGGGTCTTCCCATAGATGAAGTCAATGGTGCCTTTGACTACCAAAACAAAAAGTACCTCAATTAACACTACCATTCACAAAGCATTACAAGTTTGTAAGACTTTTCATCATTGAGTTTTAAGACCCAATCTTATGCTCACAGAAGGTCCCATGGTAGAATTCCCTTTATTATAGATGTTCAATATAGCCCTTTTTTTTCAAATTTTTAAAGATTTCTCAGGCAGTTCAGTTAGTACAAATTCACAGATATTATTTTTATAGTTGAAACATAAAAGTCTTCAAAATAAAAGTATATAAAGTATTAATTTTTAACAGTTTATATTTAAATGATTGAATTATTATCTAAAAAAAAAAAAAAACAGAAAAAGTAAATTACATGCCAAAAATACCGCAGTAAGATTCTGAGTACAGCTGTCACAAGATTAAAAACTAATATTAATATATTTTTAAATAGATTTTGGGTGAATTTTACAATAACCGTGTTTTGACGCAGAGGCAGAGTCACACACTTACAAAAGCGAACAGAAAGTGTAATTTACTGGCTGAAAATGCTATGATAAAAGGAGATCAATTTATGCAAAAGCTTAATGCCACACTTAAGGCAAAGACCTCACCGTCTTTAAGAATATAACAGTAAACAAAACCTTACCCCAAATGCAGTAGGTACGGGTCTTGAAGCTGATGTACCCGGAATTTTGGCTGTCATCTGAGTGAAAAGAGAGAGAGAAAAAGTAAAAGCCATCCCATCTGTTATTAGACTACATAAAAAGACTAATAACTCTAAAATGAATTCCTAGAAATAATACTGCTTTCAAATTGCTATAGAAAGGAGTATCATTGTAGAACCACGTTGTTCTGTGAATAAGGAACAGTAACCAGAACAATTTCAGCTCTTCTTCAGACACAAAGATATATATTCAAAGTAAAGTGTACATGCTAACTTTACATATTTCTTTTGAAAAAGAATGTAAGATTTAAGTTGCAGCAAATGAATATAAATTAAGTGAAAATGGAGGAAAAAAACAATCAGAAAAAAACAAAGGCTACTTTGTAATTCAGGCTTTCTAGTTCCTTATTATTAAGATTATCTGTCAAGACTAGTAGCTCTATAAATAGAATATTAAACAGAAAGTCCTTCTAAAACCTTCTTTTGCTCTTTAATCAGCCTTCAACTCATTTGCACAAACAAGAAATATTTTTCCTGACAAAATTCCTTGCTAGCCTAACTTCACAGCTTAATAAAAGTTGTGCTCTGCTTATTTTCTACTTATTTTTCATAAAAATAAAGCTTGTTAGCATGTTTCATGTTAATAGCAGACAACAAAAAAAAGACAAGAAATGCTCAAGCCTAGAGAAATCAAAGCCTAGCGCTAGAACTCCAGAGAATTTTAACATATTTTAAAATATACTTACAGGTGGTCTTCTACCATGACTTGTTTTCACTGCCTGTTGAAAAGCTACATCATTTTCTAAATCCTGAAAAAAGAGAAAAAGAAATAAACCAAATAACCCTCTATACCCATAAAACAGAGCACCCAAAGCGACAATTCCAAAACATAAGAAGTACTGAAAACAGATAGGTAAAAAGGTAAGTATTCTTCAAAAATATTTGACTTGGAGATTATCAAACGATAGGTTGTACTGCAAATAAGTAATTACATTATTCGGACTATCTCTTTCACTTTCACAGAATTGCAGAATGGCTGAGGTTGGATCGGACCTTTACAGATCATCCAGTCCAACCCCCCTGCTCATGCAGGGACACCTAGAGCATGTGGCACAGGATCATGTCCAGGTGGGTTTTGAAGATCTACAGAGGAGACTCCACAATTCCTGTGGACAACCTATTTTTGGGCTCAGTCACCCTCAGCCAAGAGGAGTACCATTTATGTCTTGTCCTGGGGAGCCCAGAACTGCACCCAGTGCTCCAGGTGTGACCTCACCAGAGCTGAGAAGAGCGACAGGATCCCCTCCCTCGACCTGCTGACAACGCTCCTGCTGGTGCAGCCAGGATCCCATTGGCCTTCTTGGCCACGAGGGCACGTTGCTGCCTCATGGGTAACTTGTCTTCAACTAGGACTGGGGGTCCTTCTCCATAGGGCTGCTTTCCAGCAGTCAATCCCCAGCCTGCCCTGGTGTTTGGGTTTATTCCTCCCTAGGGGCAGGACCCTGCACTTGCTTTTGTTGAATTTCACAAGATTCCCTCTGCCCAGCTCTCCTGCCTGCCCATGTCGTCTTGAGCAACAGCACAACCCTCTAGAGTTTATGTATGTCATATTTCATATTTGTATACTGAAAACTTTATGTATTTCTTGCTAAATGAAGGAAAAAATGACTTAAAAGCAGCAGTATACTTGCATGTAAGTACAACTACATATTCTTATATCGTATTTAAAAACTAATCCTGTTCACTAGGCAAGGGGAAACAGCAAATATTTTACCTCTGTGTCAAAAGTGGGATTATAATCATTGTATCCAGAATAAAGATCATCTTCATCAGCTTCTGGAGCCAGGTGAACATTCTGCATCATTTTTATCTACGAAAAATATTAACCATCTCCCAAATTATCTCAGTGTTATTATATATGCCTTAAAAATGTAAAATATAGATAATAACAATGTTTATAATTTAAAAAAAAGCTCCAATTTATTTTTAGTTTTAACTGGTTGTCCTTGATATTAAGAAAACATAAATACTCAAAAAAGCTAGGATTTTATTGAAAACATATTGATATCAAATGGCACCATTCCACAGGATCAGGCTGTCAGGCACCTACACCTTTGTCATGACAAACTTTTAACACTAGTTTTAAATAGACATAGTCATCATTACAACCAAATGACTGTTACAAGTCATGACAAACTTTTAACACTAGTTTTAAATAGACATAGTCATCATTACAACCAAATGACTGTTACAAGTAATTGCAGTATTAAAAACAGGGCTTTCATATTCTCAGATAATTCAGATTTGAGAAAGTTCCTGCACAATCTTAAGCTTGCTATTTTTTTTTATTTAGGCCATAGCACTCCAATGAAAGGTATCCCTTTTAGCATCAAATGAAGCTTCACCTCTGTCCTGATACCCACAGGGCTGCAACCATTCTCTCTTTGCAGAATTCTTCACATAAGTCTGTCAGTTCTGCTTAAAAAAATGGAATTAAAGATGTCTGCATTTCAGCATCTTTCTTCAGAGGTACTTAGGGTATGGGTCGCATTCACACCGCGGCCTCTGCCTCGCTGGAGACACCGATCGACTCTCTGACACCAGCTCGCTGTCCCGCCGCGCGGCCCGCTCCCCGCCCGCTCACCCAGCTCCTTCCGCACCAAGGCCCGCTGCGGGGATGGCGGGGAGGCTGCTCGGCCCCGGGGCCTCCTCCCGGCCGCGCTCCCCGGCCCAGCCCGCGTTGCCAAGAGGGGCACCTAGCGACGCGATCCCCTAATACCCCGCGCCGGGTTGTTAGGATACAGGAGCGCGGCTACCGCTGAGAGCATGCGCAGAGCGCGCTGCGAAGNCTAGGATACAGGAGCGTGGCTACCGCTGAGCATGCGCGCTGCCGGAGAGCATGCGCAGAGCGCGCTGCGAAGCCTTTGCTCTCGCGTGGGCGCCGCCGCCGGCGGGGTGGGCTTGTTCAGCGGCCCCTGCGTTTGGCGAGCGGCTCCGCCCGGGCGCGGCTCGGCCTCGGGGCTAATGAAAAGCCAACCCTGCCCCGGTATCTAACATTAAACGGCCACAGAACTCTGCCATCCTCAAAGCTCTGCTGATGGTGGCGATTGGCACAAATTCCCCAAAGCTCCAGATCCTCTTGCAGGCAAAAACTACCTCTCTAGCTTTTCGGAGCATTTTTTTTTATCCAATGAATCAGTGTAGGTCACTGAACTAGGGCTAAATGTGAAGTGAATTTGACTTCTTTTTGATGGTTCTAGGACTCTCTCTGACCTGATCCCACAAACATTTGTACGTACGCTTATTCTCGTGAACACATATATTTTCTGGGTTAGGTTAAGCATGTTCCCAAGGTGGGAGCCTGTGTGCACTAAAAATACGTCATATGGGGTAAGCAGAAACAAGAGTTGCTTCTCCCGGTGCTTTTCTCATCTTTCCAAAGGGTAACCGAAAACTAGAGCAATGTGAAACTCACTGGGTGCTCAACAGCATCATCTGGAGTCTCAGGGACTACTGGTCTCATAAACTGAGAAATTTCTCAAAACTCCAGAAGATTTTCACATGTCATAATCTCTTAAACTGTACTAAAACAAATAAACAAAAAAAATCCCAAATTCTTCAAAGAAGAAAAGGTGATTCAATAACTTCAATCATTCTACTATTTTTACTGCTTTCTCCCAGTTAAGTGTTAGGGGGAACCTGGCAGGTGCTCCAGCTGCTTAGCAAGTCATTGCACTCTGTAGTGATCCATAGCTATGAGGAAAAAAAGGAGAACAGAGGAGAGATCTCTGAACTCTATAGTATTTTTGAGAGATAAAAGAGCTTTGTGAGCCCAGCTGCAACCTATGCCCATTGCCTATGCTAATGGCATAAGAAAGCTATACAGCCGCTGCATGGTACATAGTTGCTCAGTACACTTTGCATGATCAGGTTTTATGAGCGTTATCCAAGGCCAGGGCTTTCTGCTGCTCACCTTTTTGCAGCTTCAAAGTCCTTTCACAAGAGATAAGGCACAGAGGATATGAGTGAAAGGTCTTTCTCCTCTGGCTTCCAACAAGGGAAGCAAAGACAACAAAATCATATTAACACATTATCACTTCTTACATTAACTTGTTCAGGTTCCACGCATGAACCACTTTCACACTGGAAGTTTAGACCTGATACTTTTGGACATAAAATATTATACCTAGAATTTCTGGAATCATAGAATCGTTATGGTTGGAAAATACCTTCCATACCTGCAAGTCATCCCCACCATGCCTGTTAAACCATGTCGTTAGGGCCCTCATCATTCTTAAACACCGCCAGGGACGGTGCCTCCCCCGCTTCCTTGGGCAGCCTGTTCCGATGGTTGACCACTCTTTCCGTGTAGAAATTTTTCCTAACAAGTATTTTGCAGAGTAACACTCTCTAGCTGGGAAAATTTTTAAGGTGAATTGCCTGTTGCAAACAATAAGCTTCAGCATAAATAAATAAACATATATGTACACACACACATATTTAGTTCTTATTTTCTGCCTATGATCCCTCATATAAATTTAAACCTATGCCTTATAGATTATCTGTGTTCTCAGACACACTCAGTCTGATGGGGCAAACCCCCTAGCTCTGGTACCCAACTTGTCCACATCCAGGACTTGTATATAGTGGTGTGGAACGTATTTTGATATTTCATTCCAATTATTTGGGGCACTGCAGGGAAGGGGGCCATGCTAAGGAGTCAGTGTATCTATATCTAGTTTAAGCTGACCTTAAGTTGACCTTAAGTTGGCAGTTTAAGGTGACCTGAAACTATATTCTTTAACAGGAGCACTTTGCTTGGCTTTCAAAGCATGGTGAGCAGTATGTTTTTGCAGGAAAGGACTCATGATGTTCCAGCAGCTACTGAGTTGGTTTCAGGGGTTGCTGGCCACAGTCAGCTTGTCATAGTGACTGCGTGTACCTTACCCTTGCTCTTTCAGTTTAACTGTTTGCTTTATAAGCCCCTAATATGCTTTTAGAAAATGGTCTGAATTAAAAAAATAATGCTCCCATTAAAAACTTTGAAGAGTGAGTAGTTTTCCAGTACTGAATTTTGGACTGATGAAGTGTTCAGAAGTTATACAGTGTCATGCAAAGACACTTCAGCTTATCTACTGCGGCAGTAAAGCTGCATTTAACAGTATTCCTCTTGAAATAAAAAGATAATCTCAACATATCTCTAAAAGATTGCTGAGGGGGAAAAATAATATTATTAAAATTATAGCCTTTTCAATATTTAACCTTTCAAATAGCTATTTTTTTAGCTAAAAATTTAAGAGAGTTTCATGGTAATTAATGATAATTGAGGGTAATACTAATTCAATTTATTTAAATAATAATTAACTAAAAAAAGGCTTCAAATGCAACTCTTCTCTACTTGTAATTTAAGATTTCAGCTGGTTAGTGTTTTGGTACTGATTTATGTGACAGTCTTGATACTGTGGGCTTATGTATTTCATCAACACTAACAGTTAACTATGGCATGTTACTTTCCTCTGTTACCAAAAGGATGACCAGTCTAAGTATTATAAGCTTTTTCCTGTTTCCAAAAAATGAAAAAGTTTCCAAACCCAGCTATTTATAAACAGCTCTAAAAAGGGAAAATAGCATAATTCTGCTCTAATTCACAATCTACTCTCTATTAAGACAGATAAATCACTTACGTACAATATAACAAAATGTAGGAACTGCATTATGAATAACAAATATATTGTAGTGTGGGTTTGAAAGGCATTTACAACAGGCAAGTCCATCTTCTTAAGGGTTGTTTTAAATACTAAAATATATAATTCCATCCACTTTTGGTAAATCATATTTTTGTTGAGTTCTTGCCATATCTATTTTATTAGCGTGTACATGTTAATTCCTGCAGAGAGCGTCTTTGAGAATCACCATTTTCAGTAATATTGGTAGTATTTTCATCAGATCATTTGCACTGTGAATGACTATCTGAATAAACTGCGGAAGCTTCTGGATATAATTAAAATCATAGTTGTAAGTGCGACAGAATTGTAATGTAATTGCTAACTATAATTGCATTATGCAAACCATTAGCTTCAACTCTACAAAACAGACACAAAAGTTATTATACTAAATTAAATTCCACCACATTTGAAGCCATTGTGTTTTTTGAACCAGTAATACAACATCAGCAGCAATGTACCATAGTTTTTTACATCTGAGATGTACTTTTGGATTGCTCTGGTGAGCAAGTAACTTATTAAAACAATATTTTACATTTAATATTTAACAACAATGAACTCTGCCTCTGTTTTCATCCCATGCCAAAAGCTGGGGTAAGAACACTTTGTATTTTAGAAATGTGTGATTCTTGCATTGCCTTCAAGAGGCCACACGTTCACAGCTCCTTCCCATGTCCCCTTCCTGCTGCTCGCAGGAACTGCTGGTGGTTTCCCTTTGGCCAAACCAGACACTTTTATAGAGCCCTGCTCCTCCCCTTGCTGTAAATCCTCCTCCTCTCTGCAGCCAATAGCAGGTGTTACCTGTGCACGTGGGCTGCTGGACATGGAGACCCAAGCTATGGAGGAGTCAACTTTGCAGCTCCCAACAAAACAAGCCAAGTCTACTCTGGCTGCTGTTGGACATCGAAGATTATATACGCTGGTAAGTGCGTATTTGCTTCACTCGGGCCTCTTCTGTTGACTATATGAACCCCTCTTTTCTTTCCCTAATGAAGCCCAGAATGTTGCAGAGTTTGGAAGTTCTTGACTTAAGGTTTCTGCCCTTGCTGCAGGAGTTGCAGGAAAGGGAAGAGTGAGTCCCTGTCCCTTGCTCTCTTTTCTTTTTTTAATACTTTGTTTTCCTTTAGTTGACCTACACTTCTGAGAAGTTAACTGTCTATATTCCTTCTCCCTGCAAATGCCTTTTTTTTTTTTCTGGACTTCTTTTGATCTGTTCTTTCATTAGCAATTGAGACTCAGTAGTACTGTCTCAGTCTTCAGAAACAGTAGGGAATATGTGTACCGTAAAACACAGGAAGTTCCATCTCCCTGTGAGGAAGAAATTCTTGACCATGAGGGTGACACAGCCCTGGAACAGGCTGCCCAGAGAGGCTGTGGAGTCTCCTTCTCTGGAGATCTTCCAAACCCACCTGGATGCCACCCTGTGCCCCGTGCTCTGGGTGTTCCTGCTGGAGCAGGGGGTTGGACTAGATGATCTCTAGAGGTCTCTGCCAACGTCAACCATTCTGTGATCCTGTGATTCTGTGATACTCTTTAACGGAATAACTAATGTAGTCATGTTATTACTACTGCTATACTGATGATGATAAAATAGTTCAGATTTCACTACCATGGCCCTGTTGGTCACCACTAAAACTTAAAGGCCTTGTAATTGCTATTATCACAACTGTGATGAGTTTTCAAATGCCTGTAGCAACCGCTCTTGCACTGCTTAGCCAAGGCCCTATTTCTGCTGAATCAATTTGTTGGGATTGAGCTGGTTTTGTCTCTGAAATCCAGTAGTTCTGAAGACGACTGCAGTTATAAACACAAATCTGAGAAGGTCAGAGGAGACTGAAGTTACTGATAAGAATTTACAAATGGTGGTGATAGTCCCTTTGTTCTTAAAACTGTATTTTCCAAGTCTAGAAGAAATTGGGTTTATATTCCAGAGACTTTTTTTAAAGTGAAAATTTATACAAAAAAAGAGGTATCCATTGCTTCAATTATGCTTCGACTAAATTTACTTTGTGTTCTTAATACATGCAATGGTGTTTTGAATTATTCTTCAGAGGAACAAAACTGTTCCTGCATGATATTTGCTGCATCACAAAATAATACTTTCTATGGTAGCCTAAGTGAGTTAGCAGCAGAACTAGCGAATCCTGGGTTCCTGCACATTGCTGTCCCACTTTCTTCTATCTCCTTCTTGGCTCCACCTGCATTTCTTAGCTGCTGGTAGGTGTCAGGGCATGTGTTATGTGGCTGGGCGGGTTAAGGTTGTGAGGTTACAGGGGCAGCAGTTTGGTCTTCTATCCACAGCACAACGGTAGGTGTTCATGAAACCGTCAGGAATTCAGTATTTTTGAGATCTCTATCTCTTTGTTAAGTGCTGTTGAAATTAGCAAAGTATTGGTGAGGGAATGGACACACAAAAGGATTATGTAGAGCCTCATTTTTTTTTCTTGGAAACCAGAAAAAAAATAACCCAAAAAAGATTCATTATACTTTTTCCTGAGCAGTCCTGAAATAAATATATTAATTTTCAACTGATTTTTTATCGAAAGCCAGAAACAGAAGAAAACTTAGAATAAAAATATTTCTCAGCTATACTGATAGTTCAGTTATAGGAGTTATAGAATCTTTGATAACAGATATTCATTTTAAAATGTTAATTTTTGTTTCTTTTCAGGAGTATCCAGGATAAGGTTACAGATCTAGAAACTACTCAGAATTGGGAAAAAAATAAAAAAAGCTCTAAGAGAAGCAACGGATATTACAGAGCACCTTAATGAAATATGTTCACCTTTATAAAGTCACTTTTTTCACAATTTCTTAAGACATTTGGACAAAAGGTCAGCAAAGATACGTTATTTATTCCTAATTCAAGAAGAAAGCTTTTTTTTTCAAGAATAATAAAGAAAAAAAAAAAGATTTAGTTTTGAGTTAGGAGCTTTGCTTTGGAATTCCTTTGTCTCCTCATGGAGAAAGCGAGAGCAATGGGATTTGCCGCGTTGTGGACCTTTTCCGGGAAAAGTGTGAGATGGGATGACGTTTGCTTTTCCAAAGAAGGCTCGAGGTGCCAAGTCCCGCACGCCCCCACAGGTGTCCGGGTTTCCCTGGGGACACCTCAACGGAGCAACCTCGCTGCAGCCACCTCGACAGGCGCCTCTCAACGAGGCCACCGCAACGGGGCCTCCCCGGCCCTGGCGGGGCGGCCGCTGAGGGGCGTGCCGGGCAGCCAATGGGAGCGCCCGTCGCAGGAGCCAATGGGGGCGGCCGTGACATCGCGGCGGCGGGAGCGCGCGCCGGGAGGTCGTTGCAGCGGCGCCGCGGCGCGTTCCCGCC
>VWPW01007396.1:1212720-1293011 GCA_013389825.1 Crypturellus undulatus
GCGGGGCTCGCGCGGGGGCTGCGGCCTGCGGCGCGGGGCGCGTCGCCGCCGGGTGTCGCCGAGAGGTGTTAACCGAGGGCAGCCGGCGGGTCCCCGGCGCCCGAGCTTGTCGCTTCCGCACTGGGAAGCGCCCGAGAGCAGATGGATCTGGGAGAAGGGAGTGTCGCTTAGGTGTCTAGTTCAAATTTGCTAAGATCTGGGACCTCCGTGGATGCGGGAGCCTCCTGCTGCCCTTGCTTCGTTGCGAAGTGCTGCCTTACGTGGGCCCCCAAGGGCTCTGCCGTATTGTGCAGTGTGGGTGTTTCCCGCAGACAGCCCTTTGCTTCGCCCATATTCTTTATGTGAGTGGAAAAAAACAGCGGAGGGATCTGAGTCTGGCTTTGGGACACGCCGATACTTGTGTGCGAGTGGGTTGTGCTTTGTCCTCTCTAAGCTGAAACTCCTGAACGATAATTTTAAAGGACAAAAGACCTGTGAGGCAATAACCTACCTGCGCTCTCCAGCGTTGCTTAGTCTTGGGCAGCAACAAGTTTTACCTGACACCATTGAGGTCAGGAGACACGTGTCCTGCTGCTGTCATGTGACAGTGACAGATCTCAGTGCTGCGTGTGCTGTGAACTCTCCTCCACCGTGGAGAAGCGGCCCCATGGTGCTGCAGCCTGCGAGGCCAGCCTGGGCGAGCAGAGAGGGGTGGCACCTCCGAGCGCGGGTCCCGAGCCGCGACTGTCGACGCTTCAGTACCGAACCCAACTTGACGGTGTCTGAAGCGCTATAAAAAGCCCTGCTGGGATCAAAGACACCAAGATCGTGTTGCAGTATCGGTGTTGTGCAAGATAGAATAGTGGGCTGCCTGCCATTGTGCATTTTATAGTTTTAAAGAAAACTCAGTAATCTCAAAATACATCAAAACAAACTTTTTTTTTAACTTTTCAAACACTGAATTAAGGAAGCTTGATGTCCACTTAGCAACACTAAATGCAAATGTTCACTCGGTGATTTTTGTCTCATATTTCCACTGATTCCTGCTGTTTCCTGTGTTTTCTGTTTCATTCTATTTTTGTTCTTTACTCACTTCATATAATCTAAGTGCTGAATGTGTTCCTGTTTTCTTCTCTTCCTTTTATGATCTGGCCTATTGCCTGTCCGCTGTAAAGCTAACTAAGTTAAAACGTGGATTGCTTTCAGAGACGTAAGGAAATTAATGGCTCCTTTAAGTTTCTTCTTTATATTTCTGGATAATGCACTATAGGTGGCAAGATTTCACCAAAATATATTGACAGACTTCTCCTGTCCTCAGCATGGTAGGTGCGTCATCTAAAAGTACGGGTGGTGCCAGAGCTGGATGAGTGCAAAAGTAGCCCCAAAGTCAAGTTTTTCCTTTTCACGTTCCTAGAGTATGGCCAGAATTGCAGTGGGCCTGCAAGTGAAGTAGCTGGACCTTTGTTCCTCCAATCATCTTTGAAGGTTCCCAAGCTCTTGGACCGTTGGTTTGCTGTCTGTCTTCAATCTTGAAATTAACAACTGAATTTGACAAAAATACTTTTTAATATGATTCCATAACCTGGCTACAGGGCAGAGTTACGGATGGGGAAGAGGACAAGGTTCCAAAGTAGCAGTTCTTGCTCTTTCCAATTCTACTGTCCTTTTTTTTTTTTTTTTTTTTTCTTTATCTTTTCCCCAACTCTGAGAAGCTGGTGCAGTTAGCAAAGGGCATGTAACTATTAGAGAGTCTTTTTTTTTTTCCTCCGCATGTAACCAATCTGTTCATCAAAATAAGTGAGCAGAGTTCAAATTCTGTTTTTGCTTTCTGCTTCTTTATTAATTGGCTAACATTTATTTCTTTTTCAGTGGACTGATTGGTCGCAGCTGGGCTATGGTGTTTGCTGCTGCAGGCTTCAAAGTGAATCTTTATGATATTGTGCAACAGCAGATAACAGGCGCGCTGGAAAACATTCGGTAGGTCACCTGGCTTGCAATGACTGGCACTGAAATAAATCTGTGAGTTTTCTGAAATTAAGGATGAACAACCATGTCTTGTTTTTTGAAGGAAATTCTGTTAAGATCAGAAAAACTATGTTCCCAGATCTCTGGATGATGTCTTTAAGAACACTTTAATTTTTAAATAATTTTATAGGTAGTGATTTAAGAGCTTGGTTTCAAATTCTTGTAATAATGTGTAACACAATTAGATTACCAATAGGCAATGATTAAAGTACATGAATATAAGGGTTTTTGTGTAGAAAGACAACATAATCTCATTCAAAATGGAAGGAGGCTAATATTGGTTGTTAAGGAGCCCCACTACAATTAACGGTATTCTCTATAGCTGAAAAAATAGTATTATTTGGATTGGAGAAGAAGAGAGTATTAGTTCTGCTAAAGCTGCAAGTGCTGATCAGTTGAAGTAGAGTCCTGGAATCTTCTTTGTAAGGAGCAAATTTGAGGGCTTGAACATATTGGTGTGAGCCAGTAAGTTTGCTCATAATCCTAGCTCTTTGGCCTGTGGCACTATGCCTAAAGCCTTGTGCTCCAGGTAGGCAACGGAGCTCTGTGTTCAGTCCTGCCCTCCGTCAAGCTACAGTGCCCACAAGGGCCTTGTCTGTTCAGTAACTCTGACTAGCTTTTTTCCAGGTATTCCTCTAACCTTCCTTTGAACCCATGCGAATCCTTTGGTGTCTTCCTTGCCAAAGGACTGTGTTCTACAGATTTACTACTCACTCCTGTAGGAGCAAGTTCCTTTTGCGTGTTTTGAACCTGGCTTCCCACTTGGTTTGGCTTCTAGTTTTAGGACAGTAAGACACTGAATGGTGAAGGTCAACATCCATCTCCCACAAATTTTCCCTGCCCCCCTCCATCTTCCTCCGACTTCTATTTCTAGGAAGGCTTTAGTCAAACTTAACATCTCTGTTTCTAAGCTTAAGTAGCACTAAATAGCAGACATTTTCGGTTTTGCAGAATTTCTTTCACAGTTGAGAGGTGACTCTAGATTATTTGTAGGAAAATAAGAAAAAATAGGGTTGATCACTGTATCTACTCATGCAGACTGCAGAACATTATAAAGCACAGTGAGGACTTCAGCCTTACAAGACTTTTGGCTTGGAAAAGAAAAGCATAAAGTGACATGTGATGGTAGAGAAGTATTTGGATGTGTCACTGAATGCTGGCCCATAGGAGTTCAAGGAAGGCATTTGCCTTAACTTATAATTAAGCTATACATCTTGGCTGTTGTAAGATCTTAGTTAACGTGTCTAGTTTCAGAGGAACATAGGTTTTATGACAGGAACAAGATGTGCTGTTTCTTCAACCAGTATTTTAATGATTATATCTGTCAAAATACCCTTGAACTTGAGCTCTTCTCCCCCCGTGCGCTTTGTAGTGTACAGTCTGCTGTAAGTGCCTGTGATTTACTGATATGATATTGATTTACTGTACAAGAGCTAGAGTTTGAGTAGAAATGATCACTGTGCAGAGTTACTCTTCTGGTGAAGCTGAGGGAATCCCTCACCAGAGAGCAGCAGAGGAGGGTCCATTGAAGCTGCCTGACAAAGCCTCTTGGTAGCTACTTCTTTCTCTGTGAACTGGCTGGGATTTGTTTTCCTTTGTCCCTTCAAATCCTTAATGCTTTTCGGGAAGTTCTTGGAATTAACATCTCAATAGATTTAGCATTGAAAGGAGTTTTGTTTCACTCTCATTTGCAGTTCATGCTCTTAGTATATTATTTTTATGTTCAGAGGTAAGTAGGGTGCAGAGAGGACTGTTTTTTTAACAAAGAAAAAAGTGATTTTGAATAGTGAACAACAGTCACTTTATTTCAAACTGAGTAGGAATAAAACATAAGTATTATGCGATTGACTTTTAGTATATTAATTCTTCTAAATCCAGAACAATGAGTTACAAAACTGAGTTTCAAAAGGGCGTTTCAGGGTTCTTTAAGCTAATGAACTCAATGCTTGCCAGCGTATGGGTAGCAGATGTGTGGTCCTGCTGGAAGACTGATCTAGAGACTGGGAGGGAAGTATGTTGATAATGACAGCTGGCGTGAATCACTGTGGAAAATCTCAAAGGTACTCTGGTTATTCCAATGTCTGGTTGGGGTCAAAAGGAAACAAGCGGAAATACTTATGAAGTTGCCACAAAACCAGTCGACCAGCTAGGGAGAGGAAATGAGTGGGTTTGCTAATGCCTGACCTGGTGTGATAGATTTACTACCTACTTAATTTTTGACAGGTACCTGTCAATTTGTGCCCTGGCACAGCAAAACCCAGCATATTGGATTGAACTGGATGTACTAGCAGCATTATTAACCAGAGTCTGCTCTAATGGAGCAAACTATTTTTTTTCTCTCTTCTGTTGAAGACACAAATTAATGAACAGTTTTATGCCACACCTGGTCTCTCAAAAACCTAAGTAATCTGCCTTGGAAAATGTAACTTTTCATATCCGTTATGCTGTATTCTAAGTGTGATTGATTCTGCTTTGAAAATAAGATTGCTAAACTTAGAAATTATGAGAACTAGAAGAACAGGTAGTGCCTCTTTCCTGAAAGTAACCCTAATACATACTATATGTATTACATACATATTTATGATTCAGTGTATGCTCTGCCTACCATAAAAAAGTCACAAACATTTTGAAATGTCTAAGCTCTTTAAAATACTTCCAAAATTATGCTACTGGTAAGGATTGCTAAATACAGTGGAAACATGACATTTTACTGCACCTCGAACCCTGTGTTCAGTTTTTGGCCCTGCACTAGAAGAAGGACATTTTGGTGCTGGAGTGAGTCTGAAGAAGGCAGCAAGGCTGGGGAAGGGGCTGGAGCAGAGACATTATGAGGAGTGGCTGAGGGAGCTGGGGTTATTCAGTCTGGAGAAGAGGAGGCTCAGGGAAGAACTTGTTGCTTTCTACAACTACCTGAAAAGAGACTGTAGTGAGGTGGAGTCGATCTTGTCTCCAGAATAACTACCAATGGGACAAGTGAAAATGGCCTCAAGTTGCACCAGGGGAGGTTCAGGTTAGATATTAGGAAGAAGTTCCTCATGGAAAGAGTGGTGAAGCACTAGAACAGACTGCCCAGGGAAGTGATGGAGTCACCACCCCTGGCAGTGTTGAAGAAATGTGTAGATGAGACACTTAGGGACGTGGTTTAGCAGGCATGGTGGGGATAGGCTTATGGTTGCACTTGATGATCTTGAATGTCTTTTCCAAGCATAGTGGAATATGATTCCAGGTGGGTTGCTGATTGGTTTACTCCCCTTTTACTCTCCAGTGCTTTTAGCATGCTCCTTCACCTCCAGCTACTGCAGCTTTAGAACAAAGTTTATATGAAGGAGTAGATAGAGTGTCTGAGGTTTGCTCTGTGGAAGGATCAAAGTAATCCTGGAATAGCAGTTTTCTCCAGGCATCTTCTCACTGGGGAAGAAATGAGTTCCCGAGCTCTTCCAAGAAAGTGAAGGACACTGGGCAGGGCCCCCGCTGTGACAGAGGTAATAACTGCAGTTCTGCCTTTTGGAAGAGGCTAAATGCCTTTGGTGACTCCTGAGGTTTGAAGGAGTGTGTCTGTGTGTTTTAAGAGGTGCTTTGGGGCTTGTTGGCTCAAACCGTAGGTCAAACACTCTTACTGTCTGCCCTGAGCTGTTGCTGAGCCAACCAGGCCTAATGCTGTACAGCCAAGTCCCTGCAGGCATTGTAAGTGCTCCTTTCTATTTTAATCCTTTCTCTCTGCTACAATAATAATGGGATACTTGTAAGTCCCTATTCCTCAGGGTCGAAATTTGGGGCTGGTGATATTTTTTACCAGCCCACATACCCTCATTTATCAGGAGGTAGTAGATAGCAAGCTGGTACTGTGACCTTAGGAGACTGTTAGTCAAATCCTTCGAGGTGTGCCCATAGCCAAATTCCAGGCTGAGAGTCTGGCAGGGGTTCCAACAGCTGGGGTGGTCCCAAAATTTGTGTTCAGTCTTTGGGACAATAATCTGTATTATCACTAAAACAGCCATCCAGCAGAGGTCAGTAGTGTATTGCTCTATATGTATATATGCGTATATATACATATCTATATATAAACCAGCATATTATCAGCCTTAAAGTATGATAAAGTGTCAGGGGAAGTCTTCTTTTGCCTACACTTTTCTGGCAAACCAATACCCCAAAGGGAATATAAGGAGGATTTAGTATTTGTGAAATTCAAAATTTATTTGTGGAACAAAGCAACTAGAGAGACAATAAAACTCTGTTAGTGGAGAAGACCAAAAAAAATTTCCTGGGAGGCAAGGCCAAAACTGAAGAAATGCACTATTTATGTTTCCTGTTGCATGACTTTAAATAACTAGATTTCTGAGAGAAAGCACAAATGTAAAGATAATCATGCTTGCCAGAGAAGGAAGGGAATAGAACAGGACATGAAAGAGCCAGAAGTTGGGATGCTGCAGCCCCAGTTTCTTCTACAGATAAGGCACTAGTAGCCTTTAATGAGCTGTAAGTCTCAGTTGGAGCTTCTGCCCAGCAAGTTATACCTTTGTCTCTTAGAAAATAGACCTGAAGCTTCCTGTTTCTTATCATTTGTCATGAAGCCAGAAATATGGGCTTTTTAGCCATCCATTGGTGTATTATCAAGGAGCCAAATAAGGAACTGATCCAGAAACTTGATAGATTTTCTGCTGTGGTTTCTGTGACACTGCCTGGAGGAGCCTGTATTTGGACACATGTCTTTCCCTGGGGTATTCTTAAACAAAAAAGTTACTAGAAGGCAATTTCTGACTAGTTTAACGTAGATTGTGAAAGGACTACTTTATTTATTAAACCATAAATGCATAATCAGAAAATGGACAGAAAGCTATTAACAGAAGTCTTTGCTTGAGTTTTGGTATGCATAGATGATAGATTTTGGGACAAAATAAGCATTTCTAAGCGGGTCCAGGGAAGCAAATATGACAGAACCAAGCAGTCTCTGAAATGATTGTGACTTACGGTCTCATTCTTCAGCTAAGAGTGACTTAAGCCTTTTCAAAGCTATTGTCCAATGTAAACAGTACAATACCTGGCTATTTACCCTGATAGGGTAGGCCAAAAGTGAAGTAATCCATTCTTCATGTTTCCTATTGCATGGCTTTGAATAACTATAGTAATTTGAAACAGTTAGCATGATGGTCAGTTATGCTAATCTTGGGATTTTTGGTGCTTTTCACAAAACTGAATAAAACATATGGTCAATGATCAGCTGTATCTAATATTAAACAAAGTTGTTAGAACTTGATATGCAGAAATGGTTAGTTGGAGCTAATTACAACAGCAGCACCTTGAAGAGGAAAAAAATAACGCTTTTAAGAGTTAGCCTTTAAGAAACAAAATAAAAAATAAGTGCATGTATGCTGTCTTGGAATACACAGTGTTACCTTTACTTATTTCAGTAATTTACTTACCTCAGCTCTGTCTTACCTACTCTCAGGGTATTGGAAGTACTTTGATTTAAGGTACAAAGGTATTTTTCTCTTCTGGCTATTCCAGGAACCTTTTTGACTATTGCTAAGTAGCCACCATGACCGCCTTATACTGATGTTAGTGGTGTTGCTCTAGGGTAATATGATTCTGTTCAAGACTGGTGTCAAAAAAATGTACTAGGAACCTGGCTTGTTTGCTGGGAAACAAATGTTCCCTTTTCCTCTACTTTGAGAAGAAAGGAGAGACACAAAGCAACCTGCAAACCTGCAAATGCCCAAGATTTCTTAATAAAGCACTGGTAAAACTAGTAGAGCCTGTAAGTGTATGCGCTGTCTTGGACACAGCGCAATTACATTGGATACTGAAATAAAATCTTAATTTTCAGGAATAAGAGGTTAATTTAGTTGACCCACAAGTTCAAGCTAAAGACCTGAGGGCCTGGTATGACACTGTTGAAGTTTGACTTGTTTTTGTTTAATTTAGTAGGAACTGAATCATCTTTAAATTCCATCCTTCTCTTCTGTAACCTTTATCTTTGGTGACTTCAGTAGACTGCAGTATAAATATCTCAGACTGAGTTGCTGTCTAGGGACTGGGGAGAAGTAGGTACTTCTACCATATGATGCATACTTGGATGCCTAAGAAGGTTGGGGCAAATGCATTTGAAATGCATGTATGTGTTGACAGGTGAAGTCAAATGAATCCTATTCATTTTGCCCAGGAAATCTGGAGGAGAAAGCTTGATATTTTTGTTGGATCTATGGATTCGGTACTAAATAGAATAACAGAGTAGCTGAAGTTGGAAGGGACCTTTACAGATCATCTAGTCCAACCTGGCCTTCTCAAGCAGGTTCACCTAGAGCAGGCTGCCCAGGACTCTACAGATTTGCTTTCAATTACTTTAAAAATGTTGTTTGAAAAGCGTTTAACTTAAAAAGTAGTTTCCATACATCACTTGAGAGCTCGAAGCCGATCTGTTAGACCTGTTTAGGATTGCTGATTGCTGATGTAAAGGTGCCAGCAGCTGCCTCGCTGGAGGGCATGGAGAGAATGCTGTCCTAGAGTGTACCTGGGCAGGCACATTAAGGGCTGATACACCTCTGGGCACCTGTGTCTGAATTCAGTTGGGCCTCTGCAAGGAGGTAAATTCTGTCCATGTAACACACACAGTGCCTAAAGTCCCTGATGAAGACCAGTATGTGTGCCCAAGTGCCGCAGTTAGGAAACACCTGAGGGATCGTTGGCTGTTTCCATATACAGTTATGTGGAATTGCACAAATCCTATAACTTGATCATGCTGCAAAGCTTCGTTGTTTGGTCTGGTTCTTCAGTTGGGTGGCAAATGCAATTCCTCTACTATGTAAGAAATGTCCCAAAAGAAGACACAGCTTTAAAGTTAGGTTGGCAGGGAGATCAAAGGATCCTTCATGCCCCTGCTAATTATCAGCTGAATTTTCTCTCATTTTCAGAATGAGCATTTTTTGCTAAATAATAAATGAAGGCTCAGAGGAAACTTGAATTAACTGTGATGACCTTAACCATAATGGCTGAATGAAATAATTTCATGTTGATCACTATGAGATAGTTTAAACCCACTTAATCTGTAGGGAGTTGCACTTCCAAATGATTTGATTTGAACAGTTTTTGAAAGTTTTGAAAAGATGTGTATAGTTTTGTTATCTTATTTTGTTTCTTTTTTGACTGAAGCTGCAGAGAATCCTTCCTGTGGAGGGACAGGAAGGGCAGCAATGGACAGCAGGAATGCACATTTGGTTTGCTCAGTTTACCCTCTGGAACTCAACTTAGTAACTACTCCGTTCTTGTGGTATTTGCTTTGAACTAATTACCTGTTTTTTTTTTTGTTGTTGTTGTTGTNGCTACTCAGTTCTTGTGATATTTGCTTTGAAGTAATTACCTGTTTTTTTTGTTGTTGTTGTTGTTGTTCAGGAATGACTGCACCCTGTAGTATATATATTTCTTTAGTACAGTTAAATAATGTTCTTCCAGAAGCACTTCACAACAAAAGATTTGCTCTTTGCAAAACTAGAGAACAACTTCTTCAGGAAAGGCCCCTCTTCTCATTACATATGAGAAGAAAAACCCTTGCTCATCCTGCACCAGTGAAAACAGGTTTGTGGTGATGGCAGGTTCGGGATTAGGAATAGATCCTAAAGCCATCCATGCTCGAAGGCATAAGAAATCTGGTAAGAAAGTAGAGGCAGTAGAGTAGGCAAGGATAAATGACTGAAATCAACCTTTATATTTTTGAGTCCAAACAGTAGCATGGCAAATAACATAGCACTATTGGATTGGTAAAGAGTTTTTAATAGTGACTTTAAAATGATAAATTCTGAAGTGTGTGTGTTGTTTCTAACAGCAAACAAATGAAAGAGCTGGAGGAGTCGGGATTCCTGAAAGGAGCTCTGAGTGCGGATCAGCAGCTGGCTCTCATTAGTGGCTGCACAGACCTGAAGGCAGCAGTAGAGGGTGCTACTTTCATTCAGGTAAGCCAAGATTCAGTAGCTCCTAGCAAGCTAGAAAAACGATCGGGTTGTTTTATATAGGAGGTGCATACAGGAGAGTTCAAGCTCCTGACTCCTTGGGGCTGGTTGTACTGGATGACTAATTGCTGATACTAGCTAATGCTGGAGTGACTTGCTGGTCTCCATGTGCGGTGAGGCTGTAGCTGTTAGAGGATGAAATGTAGAAGGGAGGTGGGCAGGAGTCTCCCAGGGAGAGCTCTTCTTTTAGGCAACATCACACACATTAGTGCTAGGACTAAAAATTATTTCTTCTTCTCCAGCTATCTGTATAACGCAGGGAAAATGGCTCTGCCCAAGGGTGGCTTCTGTTCTGACTGTTCTGAAACTCAAGCCCTTTCCTGCTTGGGCCTCGAACACAACCAAGTTTAGTGCTGTGAAGTGTGCTCCATATCTCTGCCAAAAGTGCTTGTTGTGGGTGTTAAAAGGGTGCTTTGCAAAGGAGGGAGAAAACTGCAACCCAAAGCAGCTGTCCACATCAGGGGGTTAAAATTGGGTCAGTATGTAGGGATGGCTCTGGGCTGTTAAGCCAGATTATTTTGGGGAACAAGCTGAGTTTCTGGACCTGGCAGTCTGTGCTGCTTAGCTGTTGGTTACTTAGCTCATTGACGGCAGCAGTTCAGGGAACAGTGGCAGAAGGGACCACTTACAGTAGACAATATGGATGAATTTGTGTTGGAACTTGGCACCTCATACGCTAAATGGGCCCCCAGTTCAATTCCAGCTGCATTATTAACTGTGTACGTATGTATGTATGTATACTGCACTCCAAGACTTGCAATTTATACTGTTCCAGAGTATAAATCTACCACTCTGCACTATAGCACATCCCTAATAATAATAGTAAGAGCAAAAAGGGGACAAATGAAAGATACTGCATGCAGTGCAAGAGAGACTCAATGTTAATTATTATGTACTGTAGATATCTGTTATTTGATCTCAGTACAACTGTGTGCATCTCTCTGCTCTTTGGTCTCAGAGCTAGAGCTGGTTGACAGCGCTGTCCTGTTCAGCAGAACGGTGCAGCCTGGGGTGCTTTCTCCTCATAGTCTCTCCCAGCCTTTCAGTGTCCAGCTGCTGAAGCTGATGAATTTCCCGAATCAGAATGCTGTTGTCCATTCAGAACAATTTCTGACCATGAAGAAAAACTTACTTAGTGTAGGTGTAGGGGATTGAGCACTGGAACAGGCTGCCCGGAGAGGTTGTGGAGTTGGCTTCTGCATATCTCCAAGGAAGTCATCTGACCATACCCCAGCCACCAGGCTCTAGGTGATCCTGTTTGAACAGAGGGCTTGGACTAGGTGATCTCCAAAAGTTCCTCTCAGTCTCAACTATTCTGTGATACTGTGAACTTCTAGTATCCAAGCAGTCTATCGGCAGCAGGATTTTCTTTAAAATCTGTGACCTGCTAGCTTGGCTTCATGTGCTCTAACTTTTCTAGTGGAAGGCAGAATTCAGAGAGTAAAGAGTTTATTCCTACTGAGGATTTTTAGACCCCTGTCATATTCGCTCACCCTCTTTTTGAATTTGTTGAGATCTAATTTGACATAAAACAGCTTCACTGTCTTCAGAAGGCTTTGGAGAACTGCAGCAGGGATTACTGCTTTCAGAGTTCCAGGGCTTTCCCTTTTCCCAAGTTGGCCTGGTGCATGAGAGGAGATCAGGAGGCAGAGCAAAGCCTCCCATGGTAGTGAAGATGTGAATGTACTATAGATAGTGGCAAACTATGAGAGCTGACCTTTTCATTTTACTATTTTCCCTTGCATATCTCTTACCTTGACTGAGTTTAATTTATTGCCTACTGCGTGTCTTGAAGTTCTTCTGGAGGTGTTTGGGGTACCAATGACAAGCACTAACAACATGGTGAGCTAACTCTGTCTACTCACGGCCCACCTGTCTGCCAGGTCATTTATGAATGAGTGTAGCAAAGAGCACTGATCTCTGAAACTGCCGTGATCAGCGTCTCCCACTGAGCAAGAGCTGACCCTGCCTTCTGTTTGCTATCCCTTTGCCAACTATTATCCCCTAAAGGACCTCTTATCTCTCACATGACTGGATAGCTTCCTTGAAAGCCTTCAGTGAAGGGCTGTGTTTTAAGACTTATTTTTGGAAATCCACATGGACTGAGTCCTATCCTCTTGCTTTTTGCTTCCTTTAAAGAATTCTGCTAGGCCTCTAGGTCAGGGACTTTTCTCTTTGAAAAGGCTGTTTTGATTCTTCTCCATTTATTTGCCCTTTTCTCCTGACTGGCTTGACAGACATCAGGCTTACGGAGTGATAGTTCGAGATTTTTGTGAAATTCCTTTTGAGTGGCAAATACGATGATGATGCAGCTTTATCACCTCTCTGTGTATATTTGGGTTGATTTCAAGTGAGCAATTTTATATCACTGTCGGTGGGCATTTTCTATCTTGTTTTATCACGTTCTTTCAAAATAACAGTCCTTGACTGCTATCTTCATTACCTCTTCAGCTTTGTGAAGGCTGCCTTCGTGGGTTTAGTAGCTATTTTGTTCTGCTTCATTCCTTCTGCTCCTTCAAGCACTTACTGCTTGGTGCATGTTTGCCTTGTGTTGCTTTATCATTTACTACCACTTCTGTGTCTCCTTAAAAGTGTCCTCACTTTTATTTGACTACTTTCCTTTTAAACTTTAGCATAGCTGTAATGGAGTTCTTGGCTCCTGTTGACCCGGCAAAGATGCCGAGTATTCAGTATTTTTGTTTTGGTTGCTGTTAGGGTGGCTCTTCAGCTATAAGTTTTTCAAACCAGGTCCTGCATCTTACTTCCAATTAAATTAGGAGCTACATTTCTTTCTTTCTTTTTTTTTTTTTCTTTCCCTTTTTTTTTCCTCCCTCATGGTGCCTTTTGACTAGCTGATATGTGAAATTGGGTTAATGTCACAGAATCAGTAATTTGGATTGGAAGTGACCTTTCGATGTCATCTATTTCAACCCGATGCTCAAAGTAGGACCATCTTAGATGAGCTTGCCCAGGACAGGTCCAGTGAATTTTATATAGCTGTGGGAAAAAGGCTTTTAGCCTCTTTAGGTAACTTGTTGGAATATTTGATTGCCCTCATTGCAAAATTCTGAGTTGGAATTTCCCTTCCTGCCTCTCTTCCTGGAGAGACTGGAAGCATAGAATAAGGATTCCTATTTCAGCGATGAATTGTCTACCTCATGGCCAAATGAACAGTGTGATACTTCGGAAAAGTGGCCCAGTGTAACTCTGAAACTGGAGGGGCAAAATGACCTAGCTATAACTTATGAATACAAGTGTGTATATATATCTATATATATATATACATATAAAATAATTTGCGTTAATGGCAGTTGATTGTAGGAGGCAAAACTCTTCTTGCTTAATGATGTGACCTACTGATTAACTTGTCATGGACTTCCATGAGAACTGCAGTTCTTTGCACTAGGTTTTACTTGGTTAAATCTTACATCTTTTTTTTCAAATTTGATCTCTGTAGACTGGGTCCATTACAAACTCTGAAAAGTTCCTTAATGTTTGCAATGCTTGAATCAATTCTCTGAAGGGTTTCTTGTTTTCATGTGTTTATTTTATTTTATTTTATTTTATTTTCTCCTTATTTTAATGGAATTTTGCCTAAAAGCCTCAGAACTGTGTTTTAGGGTGTTTTTTTTTTTTTTTTTTTTTTTTTNAGAACTGGATATCCCCCTACTTCACCTGCAAACTCTTTTAAACTGGTAATAGTAATGCTAAGAGGTCTTCAGCCTGATCCATTTTTCTCCCAGAGGTGAAGGGGTGTCTGTTGTTAGCTCCAGGCGAAGCTGAATTCAGCTGCCAGGAGCTGGTGGGATGGAAGCCAGGATCAGGCCTGGGCAGCTGTGTGGCTGTCTCTGTGAAGTATGTCTGTGCCTTGGAAGCTGCTGAAGGGCCGAGTGTGTACGACGCCTGCAGTGACACAACTGCTCCTGGACTAGCTGGCCAGCCCCAAGTACTGGGAAGTAAACGTGGGCCTGATTGTTTCCTGCTTCTTAAATATAACCTTAGGCCTGGCTTTATCCTGTTTACCTTAAACACTTAACAGCACCAAAGTTGCATTTTAGCCTCCGAGGCAGCTGATTCTAAATGGGCTAACTGCCTTGATGACTTTGCAGGGGATTGGCGAAAGTTTAAGGGTTGAAACAATCTAAGCTCAAAGATTCTTGCTGCAAAATATTTTACAAAGTCACTTTAATAGCTCTTATGATCCCTTTGTACAGACTAATGTCTGTGTTTGAGTTGAAGTGAGAGATGGTGTCCCAGGAAGCAGCCTGCCAGTGTCACCTCCTCCTGACAGCCCTAATTGCCTTTCTTCCCACTAACTCCATTTCCAGCCTCCATCTGGGACACTGCTCCTTAGGGTGGCACCCAGAGAGCTCCCTGATCACTGGTTCCTCCTGCCTTGTCTAATTGTACCTTTTTGTAAGTTCCAGTCCCTTGCTTTGTGGTTACAGCTAGTCCTTCTGCTTTTTCCTAAATCTCCTCTCATCTGACCAGCAACTTTAAAAAAAAAAAAAAAGAAAAAGAAGAAGAATTGAGGAATTGACATGGTGCTTTTGGGTAATTAAGTCCCAGAAGACCACTCATTTTCTAAATAAAGTGGAAATGTGTGATCATAGGCAGGCCCATCCTTTAGGTCCGATGGTGAGCCTGTTCTTTTTGAACTGAGCCAGGTTTATTTAAAAGTGTAGTCAAGTGCTAATGTAGAATTTGCTTGGAGGGCCGATTGACCAGTAGCATCCAAAGAGATATATATATATACATCCTTTTGCTTTTAGTATCAGTGGAGTTTTATCCTTCATTTCTAACATCCTAAAATTCACTCACATCTCTCCTGGTGTTTAACAACTGGAATTGTCTACCATTACAAACATGATGGTTCAACCTGTCTTTCTCCTGAAGGTTTTGTCAGACACGTGAACCTCATTGCAAAAGACATCTCTTCACATCAGGATCCTGACCTAGGTGACGCTCCGTTTGTGTGTATTTAAAAAAAACAAAACAACAGCAAATCCTGCACATCTGCAAGTTTTGACTCTGAATTGGGTAATGTCATTCTGAAAACCAGTGCTTCCCCAACTGCTGTTTTTATTTCCTGCTAATTAAAGGTTGAACAGCCATCTGTAAAACAGTCACTTTCTCAGAGCAGTGTACAATGGCAGTAATTTTTGTTGCTCCAGTCCCTTAACAGTGCACGTTTCTGAACTACAGGAAAGTACAAAATGTTTCCATCTTAAATGCTGGATTTGAGCTCACTGGAGTGGTATTTACTTGTACAGTATCATGAGTGAACTCTTTGATTTCACTTAAGAGCTAGTGATTTAGCAAGTATCAGATTTCACACTGGTATGAACTAACACATTTAAGTCACTTGAATAGCTGTCAAATCTTTAGATATGAAGGGAATTATGGTCTTTTTTTTAAGTGGATTAGCCTATAATATCAATGTTTTAATTGATGCTTTATGACTGCTACCTATCAATTAAACCCACAAACTAAAAGGCAGTAGATCATTGAGGTTAAATTCTATTAAACTCAATGAACTCAAGACTATAAAAGCCAGTCACTTGTATATTTGCTCTAAAGCCCTTTTTGATTTCCAGTTCAAAATGTAGTTAAAACAAGTACATATCCTGTGAATCAGAATTAAATCTGTATATGGGTTCTCCTCACTCTGTTCTCTGCTTCTGGATATATGAACAGCATATGAGAGGATCCTGCCCTCATTAGAAGGTTTTCCTTTAGTTTTGTTGGCCTACCAGCTGTGGAATTGTCCAAAATCAGACTGGAAGAAACTGCAGAGGTTACTTAACCCAACCTCAGCCCTAGGGCAGGATTGGTCATGCCTAGACAAATGCTTGTCAAAATGTTTTAACCTGCGCTTAAAAACCTTACGTGATGAGATTCCTTTTCTGCCCTTATTTTATTTCAGCATGTGCCTGTCCTTACTCTGAGAGAGTCTGTAGCTGAAGTCCCAGCTTGTGAATGTAAATGGCCATTTTTCGGCTTGTTATTGATTTATAGTTACATCAACTGGCAATAATTTGGGCCCTCTGATTAAAGAATCGCCAGTCGGTTTTTAAATTAAAGGAGGTGCAGTGCTTCCCCTGTTCTCCTATGCCTGTTTTACAGGATACCACCTCTTGTTCAGGTTGGGAATAAACACCTGATTGTGCAGCTGATTTGGAGTAGCTAAAGTTGTTTTACAACTAGAAAGTCTGTTGTCTACAAACACTTTGCTAATGATTTGGTGTTTGAACAGGTGCTGGGAATCCCATTTTGGAGGAAGGTCTGTGCAGAGGGAATGAATAGCTGCAGGGTGGGAGGGGAAAGGTAAACAACCTGCCAAGCCTTGGTCACTCTGATTTGCCTGTGTCCCATCTTGTTTGGGTTCCTGCATTTCCCCTGGGTGTTTTGAGGTCCAGCTCACTTGATCTCACCTCTCTACTCAGGTGCACAGCCCCAAAGTGCCTGCCCCCTTCCCTTAGAAGTTTCTATGGGAGGAATTCAAGTTCAAATTATGTTCTGCAATAAAAATAATGTTAGTTTCTACAGCCTGTGCTCTTATTAAAAAAAAAAAAAAAAACTAAATCCTCATTCTGACTGATCAAAATGCTGGCACTGTGGATAACCTGGGCACCTCTTTGGTAATAGCTGTATGTATGTGGGATGTTTTTGTCCTGGGTCCCAAACCTGTAGTTTTTATTTCCCTTGACTCCTGCGGCAGTCCTTGTGTCCCATCATATCTCTGGCTTTCCTTATTATTCCCAATTTACTGTTTTAAAGTCTCAGCCACTTATAGACATTCCCAGCCTCAGGGTTAAGGGCTGATGTTGTGTTTGGAAATGACAGAAATACAGCAGGTCATATGCACCCACAGAGGGAACAAGCAGACAGTGAGGGAAGAGAGGAAGATGTTGCCAGTGTGTAGAGATACCTGGAAGGGGAAGAGGAGGGCAGAAGACAGAGCCAGGCTCTTCTCAGTGGTGCTGAGTGACAGCGCAAGAGGAAATAGGGACAAACTGAAACACAGGAAGTTCCATCTGAACATAAGAATAAAAATATTCACTGTGAGAGAGGACAAGCACTGGAATGGGTTGCCCAGAGAGGTTGTGGAGTCTCCTTCCTGGGGATACTTAAAACTCAACAGGATGAAGTCCTGAGTTACCTGCTCGAGCTTTTCATGCTGTGAAGTTGGGGTCAATGTCTCCAGAAGGGCCTTCCAACCTCAGAGATTCTATGAGCTGGACCATATCTGTGATTTCACTGTGTCACTGTCGTTTTGTTACTCTGCTTTCCTTTGACCTTCCAGCTCTTCCGTACCTGCTACCAGTGCTGCTGCCCCAGAAGTGATGAGTTTCCCTGCATTCACAGGCTGTTTTTTGAGGTCCTTGGGAAACCAAGGTCTTCCTTGGGTTTTTATCCTTCCCATCTTACTGCCTAGGGGTGCTCTAAGCCTACATTTACAGTTTTGAGCTTCGAGATTGTTGCTCTTCTGCAGTTCCTGCACAGCAGGAGTTAGTCCCTAGATTAGTGTTCCCAAGGTGAGATGATGTGTGTTGTGTTTGGTCGTCTGGGTATGTGTGGCAAAAGCACAAATCACATCCTGGGTATAAGGAGGTCAGGCTTATACTTGTGCTTCAGCATGGGGGACTTCAGCCTTGAAGATGACATTCCTGCTGTGTATGATTAAACAGCACAGAGACTGTAGTCTGTGTAAAGGAGTCTTTACAGCTGTGTATTGCTGATGATCTAGAAGGAGAATTTTGGAGGTATCTCCCACATGGAAAAATGTAGACTATGAACTGTGCAAAATGAAGGGTTTATCCTGCTCTCTAACTGCATTTTGTAGCAGAAAATTTTACTTCCTCTGCAGACATGCTCAGATTTTGCTATAAGGCACCTGCCCTCCAAGGATTGCTGCTGTGGGAGTTCATGGAGCAGGACTGTGGATGTTGTAGCTTTTATATCTGAATTTCTAGATGCTGGGAACTGATGTCAGTCTACATGAGGGTCATGCTGCTTCAGGGGACTGTCAATGTAAAAGCATTCAAAGTGCACGATGCTAAATGCTTTCCTGACCTGCCTTCCTGTTGCATTCAATTAAGAAAATGTGGTAAAGGTCTTAACAGTCCTAGGGGAGCGTGTTTTGGAGAATGTTTTCTCAAAGGTGATCCGAGTGAGTTGCTATATCCAAGAGTGGGTAGGAAGAATCTGTGTACATGACAGCATTTAAATGTAGGTAATTGAAGTTCTGCACTCAGGTTAAAATGAGAACATGTGGGAGCACAGTTGATTTGCACAACACTGTGGAAAAGCATGTACAAAAACACTGGACCACTGAATTTAAATAGAAGAAAGTCTTCCTGCTTGGCTGTGTCCTGGCACTCGAAGGGGTTGTGTCATATGAGAGCAACATTTTAACCAGGAGCTACTAGACTTTGATCAATCTGAGTGTCAGTGTTTGCTGGTCTAGCACATGCTTAACTCAGTAGGGTTCCTAAGACTTCACAGGCTGCTCAAGTAGTTATTATATATTGCCTGAACATATATTTAGCTTTTTTTTAATGCCTTTTGCTTGTCAGTCTTTAATACAACACAACCTTTCTAGGCCGGGATTTAACAAAGTGTCATGTTCTGACCAGGCTGTTACAAAAGCTGTCTAATAAAAAAAGTTAAGTTGAAAACCAGATTAGTAGCAACCTTGTTCTGGTGCTCAAGCCTTTGAATAAGGGTGTACTGTTTGCTGCAGATGAGAAGTGTGATCTTCTCTACAAAAAGGGCACAGGAATATACAGTGTCACTTAAAATGCATTGAAATGTACTGTAACCTTGTTACACGGATCCTTTGAGAGACTGTGATAGCTTTAAAACTGCTTACCTGCTCACTGTTTGATAATTTTTTTTTCTCGTGGTAAATGGAATAGCTTGAGACCTCTCCAGGCTTCATAATAGGCAACAAGTGAAATTCCTGTTTAATAGGTTGTTTAGAGCTTAATTTCTCCTCTGTTCTTAAGGGAATTGGTGTCTCTGAGAAAATAATTGCATGCTCGATGAGGACAGAAACTGTATTGCAGTGGTCCAGCAACCTGAGTACAACTGTGACACTATAGAAGTCACTGCAAGCAAATGGCCCTTTCAGAGACCTTACGTAACCAGGGCAGGTTTGAGTTTCCAGCAGCTCTGAGTTTGCCTTTTTGATTATCATCTGATGTGAGAGGAGGCTTAGGATTTCAGGCTCACAATAAACCTATTCAGTGCCACTCTTTTATTATTTTGAACAGTATCTGCAAAGTTTTCTTCATCTTTGGCTTTACTAAAAGAAACCATTTAAAGTTAACCAAACCAGGGATCTAGGAATTATGAGCAGAGTATCAGTTTGTTTTGATAAGGAGCTCTGTTACTTTGGGCTCTGTCTGGAGCTCTTGAATGACCCTGTTTATCACTTCTTCATTGTGGAACTTTTAGTACTTTCCATGCAACCTATTTATGTTTTAAGAAGACTTCAGATTACTTTTAACTCATTTATATCCAGCCTGATGGAAATTCTAGCCTTGGACGTTCCTGCTACAGAGTTAGTCTGAAGCTACAGTTATTAAATGGATGACTTCATATTGTACTAAATCTGTAACTTTTTTCCCTCACCTTAATTTACAGAATAGGAAGGACAGAATAAAATACTTCTAGGTGGGAGAAGATTAGGGTCGGAAAAGCATGGCAGGGTATTTTCTATGAGTTTTAAAGGGAGACCTGAAGTTTTGCAAGTATGGGATCCTGGTTGAACTGTGCCTGCTTCAAGAATAAGAACACAGATAGCAACTGTTTAAAAATAGTAATAATAAAATAATAATAAAAAACAAATGATGGAAGAAGATAGGTTGCTTTTTGAAGTGAACCCCCGTGGTTGTTCCTCTGTTTTCTCTCAGAGACCGAAGTCTGTCCTGTTGACTGAGGGATCTGCTCTGTGTACTTACTCTCCCTGCAATTCCTGATCTGCAGGGTCATCTGTTTTGTGCTAAAGCTCCTGTACTGTGTGCTGGTCCCTCTTCTCCTATAGTGAACCCCTTGTGTTTTCCTTTTCTTTGTATGTGGGAAGATATTTTTTTCTGTATTATGGCTCACTGGTATGTCTGGCTGACTTAGGTAGGCATTTAAAATAGATGGGTCCTGTGATTTCCAAGCCATTGGGGCAGAATCTGTGAAGTCTGAAATGTATGGATAAATACTATTAAACTACAAGACTTCTAAAACTATTGTTTGCTTTTGTTCCAGGAATGCACTCCGGAGAACCTAGACCTGAAAAAGAAGATTTTTGGTCAGTTAGATCTTATTGTTGGTGACAATGTTATCCTGAGCAGCTCAACCTCCTGTCTCTTACCTACCAAGTTGTTCAATGGCCTTAAACACATTAAGCAATGTATTGTGGCACATCCTGTGAGTACGATGGCATGTTCTGTTTTCATACTAAGAGTGCAGCTATGTAACTGATCCACAGCCCAAGCTCTTCTCTGCAGACTGAAAGACAGGGAAGGGTATTTGAAGTGCTTGTGTGATGCTGTCTAGTGCTGGGCCTAACTTTTCAGGAATGCTGTAGTCTGGCTGTTCTATGTGCAACAGCTAAACTACACTGACAGCATGGGTGCACCTTGTGTACTGCTGTCTCAAGACTCTTCCCATGTAAGTCATTGTGCTTATGTAACTGTTTGTTACCCAAACTAATGTCCTTCAAACTGCAGCGATTCTGTAGTTTGGAGGCAGACCTATAAAACTCCCTGCATTCCCTTATGCCATCCATTATTTTTTTCCGGTGTCCTTTTTCAGCTGCTGTTGGGTATCAGTGAGGACCCAAACAACCAAGTTGCTTGTGCGTTTCGGCACCAGCAAAACATAGGTAGTTGATGCAGATAAACGATGGAGGATTTTGGCTCTGGTTTCATCAGGCTTAACCTAACTAGGCTACCTAAAATTTGGTAGTCCTTTATCGTTTATTTCTAGGACCATCTCTACAAGACAGTATAAGAAGAGATACTGTCCCCTCTTCTGTGTTTCTATATCAAGTAGCTATGAGTGTAACTGAAATTTCATAGCAACTTATGAACTTCTTCATTTTCTTGTTGATTTATCAGTCTTTAATTTTACATTATTCTTCCTTACTGTTTTCCCAAGTCAGTCATATTGGTTGACATGGTTAGTTTGAGCTGCAGTCATTATAGGATCCACTTCTGGAAGCATTTTTAATCTGATCTGGGAAGGTATCAAGTAACTCCATAAAGTTTCTACGTTGATATTTTAAGGGTATATGCATTTCATGAGATGAACTGATTTTTTTCCTTAATACATCTAATTATTCTGCAATGGCTTTGCAGTCTGATTGAGACCACTTTTTTAGAACTCTCAGCTGTACTCAGAGTGGAGTGTGTTGGTGAACCTCTGAGCCAGGGTGCTGTTCCAGAGGCCTTTCTGTGTCTGCTAGTCTTGCTTTGCAGTAGCTACTGCTTTTTGGTGTGGGATTATTTTTTTTTTCTTATTTTAACTGTGATCTTACTAACATTTTGAACAAGATGAGTATGATATGGGGAGGGATGGCTGTAAGAAGTAAACAGATCAGAAGGAAGCCAGTGAAGAACTGCTGAAGAAACCAGCATGAAATTTGATATCTAAGAAAAACTAAATTTTAAAGCCTCTGACACAGATGAGGAAAAGAAATAGAATCAAATGTCCAGTGGACAGATGGAGCTCGTCATTTTGCTTAGCAAAGCAATAGGCACATGGTAATTGGAAAAAGTGAATGAAATCCAGTCGTGCAGCTGTATGATAGAGATGCCCAAGGAGCTTACAGGCACAGCTGTCCTCTGCAAGCACCTCCAGGCAGGGTGTTGGTAGAGCTCTTCTGCCTAGCAGCTTGTTTCTCATATCCTGTATAAACCTGCTAATTCAGACAGCTAGAAAATGGAATTAGAGGAGACTGTTTGCCAGTAAGTCAGTCTCTTGCTGTGCAAGAATAATAAACAGATAATAAAATCACCTCCAAAATACATTGGGTTCTATCTATTAGATTTTATAAGTCCACTACTTCTACTGGAAGTTGTTTCTTTCTTGTAATTTTCGATTTCCATCATATTAATGGTTCATTAAGATTCATTTGATATTTGCTGAAAGCTAGTTGCTTGTGTTTACTTTGTCATACGCTTTCTTAGCTCTCACTTTGTTAGGCTGAGTAGCATGAGCTCTTCTACTCCCTTAGGAAGGGCTTTGCATTTCCCTTCTCATTTAAAAAACCCTCTCCTGCAACCTGCTCCATCTGCGTTTTTACCACTTTAAATTTTTAGCAAGATACACTATTCACTCCTGGAAAATAGTTTTCCTCAGTCTCCGCATTAGCAGACCCAGGTACCCTCAGTGCCAAGCTCATGAAATAAAATATTTCAATAAGATCAGTGTCTAGAGCAAGTGTGGAGGAAACTCATCCCCTGTCTCTCAACAGTTCGCTTGTTCCCTTCCCGATCACAGCCTGTGATATCCCTGTGGGTTAGAAGAGTCTTTGGAGAGTTCTTGGGGTCTCACTGACTGGCCTGGCAAGAGTTTTGTCCTGGCTTTGGTGGTGGCAGTGCCAGAGAGGCTGGGGCAAGAAGGGCTATGCTGCAACAGGAGGCACTTAGAAGGCACCGAAGCAAATGTGTTATACGCGGCATTGCAGCAGACGTAGCCTTAAATCAGGCTGGTCTGTCAGTCCCACAGGAAATGGGACCGTTTAAATCCTGAAAAGAAAGAACAGAGGGAGGGGAAAGACTCCCTGTGTTGCTGTGACTAAGTCCTATATTTGCATTTATGTGAACAGGGCTCAAGGAAGGCAGTTGGCTCTAATGGGGCATGGTGAAAGAATCAGTGCAGAATTACCATGCGTGGGACATCATAGCCAGTCATGGCATGCAGTGACCGTATGCTGCCACGCAAAGGGCGCAAGAGAATATGACCTAAGGACTGTTGCTTTTGGAAAGAGCATGTCCTGCCCATGCGCTTAACTCTTAAGACCTAAAGAACTTCCAGCAGCTTCTAGGACGCTTTAGAATTCAAGAAGGTTAAGAAGCTTTTTATTACTTCAAAAATATATTACACAAACACTGGCTTGAGGAGAAATTGCATTTGGGAACAGTCAAGGAGACAGTTTTTTGTCCCAGTGGCTACAGTGTTTGAAGGCTGTCCATTGTGTAACTTCTTGTGTATGTTTTATATAATATCTGGCAAGGAGATTAGCATATATCAGACTTGGGTTAGTAGCAGCTTTTCTCTGAGATGTTGCATTTTGCAGGCAGTGTGTAGCAATATTTTTGTTATAAATTTCCTGAATATATAAAATAAAGTACTTGACTTGGAAAGAGATGTGGTGGCCATATGTTTTACAGAAACAAATTGAATATTGAGAAAACATCAGATACGCAGTAAAAAGTCTTCTGGTATTGTTAGACTGCACTGATCTTCAGAGTAGCTCAATGAATTTAATCATCAAAGACTATATTTTTTTATTTGAATCAACACTTCAGCTCTTAATGGATTGGTGAATGCTTTCTGGGTTTAGAAATCAGTTTTACTGTGTTCCCTAACAATACCCACACTTGCAAAAATACTTTATACTAGGTTGGCCTGTTTAGTTGCTAATAATTAACATTCTTTTGTGTTTCTTCTTGAGGTAAATCCACCTTATTTTGTGCCATTGGTTGAAATTGTTCCACATCCAGAAACAGATCCTTCAACTATAGAGAGAACATATGCCCTGATGAAGAAGATCGGTCAATCTCCTGTCAAACTAAACAAGGAGATTGAGGGGTTCGTCCTGAATCGGCTGCAGTACGCAGTGATAAGTGAAGCCTGGAGACTTGTGGGTGTATGTATAATCTTTTTCTCATTCCTATGCATACATAGCCAAATGTATAAATGTGGCCAACAAGATGGTCTTAAATTTCTTATAACATTTTGTCTTTGTTAACCAGTCCTTTATGTGCATGAAAAATGAAAGCAAATACTTGAATTTACAACAGTAGCAGGTTTGGGCAGTAACAAATAGCAAAGATTATGAAAAGGAAAGTGATATGATGATAACAGAGTCCTTTATTCTGCTTTCTTTTCAGAATAGGACAACTGTAATTTTCAGGACAACCGAAAATAAAATATTGACAGCACAGAAATCAAAATTCTGGTTTTTTTTTTCAGGTTGTCTTTTCATTTCCTGTTATTTTCTGAATGTTGCTGGCCTGTCTTACAGGGTTATGAAAATAATATTTTAAATGCGTTTGTCTTTTGCCTTTTAGGAGTTCTTATTTTCAAAAGTTATTTGATACTTGTAGGTAAAGACAGATTTCTCCTCCTCCTGCCCATTCAGACATCTAGCTCAGAATCATCTGTTTGTGCCACTTCGGCTTTTCCCACAGCTACCTGTCTTGTGCTACAAAGTCTGATCTTTCATCATAAGAGCTGAATTGAGTCTACTGCAATTCTGCTGAGATTAATTAATTTTAGGAGAGCTTTTTTTTTTCCCCCACAAAAAATGCTTTGAATTTTCAGGTTCTTTAAAACAAACATTTACACACAAAAAATAGGTAAAGACTTTAAAAATAGCTCTTATTCCAAAGCAATACCTAAACATGGCTGCCAAATACATTTTCTTTACCTCCTGTTAACTGCGATTAGCAATGCTATGCAATAATATAAAGTAGGTGGTGAATAAGAATACATTAAGCCTTTGTTAGGAAACAAATGATCTTCTACTGAAGATCTTTCTTTAAATTGAAAAAAAAAAGTTTCTGTTATTAAAAGAATAATAAAATTAGTATACTGTAAAAAGAATCCCTTCAGAAAGCTGTAGTCATGTTAAAATACCCAGGATAGAAAGAACAGTAAGTTATTTTTGAAACCATAATAAGACTGACCAAAAAACATTCTGGGAATAACTTGCTAAAAACATAAAAACTATTCTTAAAGAAATTAAAAAGAAGATAAGTCCCTTGAAAAAAAAAGCTAACTGAACTGTGGTATTCACTTTAGATGATTTTAAGGAGGTTCCTTCGCTGTAACCTTTTCTTAAAACAGAGGGATTGACTGAGGAACTGTCTTGTACTGAAATAGAACAAGTCATATGAAGAACAAAGATTTTTGGAAAAAAAAACAGGTAGAATGAATAATAGCAAATTAAGAAGATGAGATCAAATTTATTTAGCAATTTCAAAACTCAGTGATGAAGTTGATGAAATCTAGACATAAGCATCTTTTTACACATAATTAGCAAAACACCAAAGGAGTGGAAACACTTACAGCTGGGTTTTAACTTTTAAGAGTTCAAAGGATAGTTGAGATTGATAATACATAAGTATATATGAACAGGATATTTTGGGTCAGTGTGAATATTGGAGAAATAATGCCTCAAACATTTAGTAGGATTCTTTTATGTCTCTGACAGACATAAACTAAACTGTGGAACTTGCAGCCACATAGATGTTGAATGTTAAAAATGTGAATGGGTTCAGAGAATAATTAGACAAATTTATGGACATGAATTCCACCAAGGTCTGGATGCAGAAGCAGCCTCCATCTCTCAAAGTCTCTGACTCCAGATAGCTGGGAATCGAGAGGGTCTATATGTGTCACTGGAAATATCACCTGCTTGTGGAATGGTTTTAAGAATCCTTGATTAAGAGGAGTGTCTCCAGAAGATCGACGTAGGGGATCCTGCCCCTCTACTCATCCCTGGTGAGGCCACATCTGGAGCACTGTGTCCAGTTACGGGCTCCCCAGGACAAGAGGGATGTGGAGCTGCTGGAGAGAGTCCAGCACAGGGCCCCAAGGATGATCAGGGGCCTGGATCATCTGCCCTATGAGGAGAGGCTGAGGGAGCTGGGCCTGTTCAGCCTGGAGAAGAGAAGGCGGAGAGGAGACCTGATCAGTGTGTACAAGTACCTCAAAGGAGGCAGTGAGGAGGATGGGGCTGGCCTCTTTTCAGTGGTGGCCACTGACAGAACAAGAGGAAATGGCCACAAACTGAAACACCAAAAGTTCCACAGGAACTTAAGGAAAAATTTCCTGACAGTGAGGGTGCCAGAGCACTGGAACAGGCTGCCCAGAGAGGTTGTGGAGTCTTCTTCTCTGGAGATCTTCAAGACCCGCTTGGGTGTTACCCTGTGCCCTGTGCTGTAGGTGTCCCTGCTGGAGCAGCGGGTTGGACTAGGTGATCTCTAGAGGTCCCTTCCAACCTTAGGCATTCTATGACTCTCTGATTCTGTGATCTGTCAGAAAGAAACTATGACTTTTATGGGAGCCTATGCTCTTAATAAGACCACTGATATATACTTTTTACGTGTGTCTTTCATGAATAATAACAAAATAGTGTTTGAAGCACTGACGGACGTGAAAGTTATTTTCTTTGTGCTTCATCTAAATTTCCAAACTATTTTTTCTTTGTGTTCTCTTTTTGTAATTTTACTACATTTCAAGCAAGTACACTTTAATCTCTAACAACTTTGATAGCCTTATTTCCGTTCCAAAAGACTAGGTAAATCCCACTGTATCAAAGGTATAGTTTCAGCTGTGCTATTTTGAGACTTTAATAGTAGGAGAATCATTGTAGATAAGAGAGGTGCAGGCCTGAGGCAGTTTCTATCTTTCCACTATACTGCTTTCAACATTTTTAATGCAAGTCATGTTCTTTTGGTGTTTTGCACTTTCAAAATAGGGAAAAACTGTTTCTTTGTTCTGATTTTTAAGTCACTTTTCAATCCGTGTGGTTGGGAGGTAATGTTTTGAAAATATCAGTATCACCAACTCACAGTCTTTGAAAAACTCTTAAAATTCAGAGTTTACTCAATCTAAACATGTCTGTCTTTTCTTACTATGAAGGAAGATTGCCTTGCATGATTCTCTCTGGTAACAGATATTTCCTTAACCTACGAAGCCCTGGGGTAGAAGTTAAACTAAGAATGTTTACAGTAGAGACACAGCAATACAACGTTACATTTGTCCAAAATGACCATATTACTAATCCTTCTGTGGTTCGATATGTAAATACTGCCATTAGATTGGGCAATCTGAGTCATCTTGGGTGCAGAACACAGACATTCTTTTGAATTTACTTATGAATGCTTTAGTACTTTAATGCTAATGATTGTGTATTACTTTTAACTGTTGTAAGGAGCAGTGAAACAGAACTATGAGATATAATTTCAAGTTCACGTATATTTCTACTAGTTGTAAAGGTCTGAACATTATTTGTTATATGTTGATCAGTGTTTCTATTTCTGCTGTGTTCTTTTTTTTAATATGGTAAATGCTTGGAAAAATCTACCTTGTTGATAGAGGACTGCTGTATCTGCACTGCACTGTATCAGATTTTCAGCATATTTTTAAATATTTTTGTCTCAGGGCCATACAGAGGGTTCAAGGCCATATAGGGGGTTCAGGGCCATATGAACCAAGAAAGAAAAATAGTGGCAATCTTGATAAGTATTGTGAAGTTGCTTGAAATAATCTTAAATCAGCCCCTGTATGCAAACAGCGTCTGTTTGTGAGGACCTTGAAAAATGAGCTTGAACGTTCTCATCTGGGCTCTCACCTCAAAAATATTCATAGTAATAGCAAGCAGTTTTATACATGCCTGTATATGCAGGTACAGCTGTGTTAATAATGTTTGCTTGGAAAAGCTTGTCAGGAGTAGACTGAAAAGCTTGCAGACTGTATTTTAGTTCCCAAATGTAGCTTGGCAGCTGATGACCTTTCACCCCCTCTGTCTTCTTTGGCAGTGCTGTATTGGGATGTATGGTGCATGAGGCCTGGGATGTGGGTTGTATGATAGGAGAAGACCATATGACTGTAGTCTTCTGGACTACGACTATGTCTTTTGGTGGGCACAATTTGAACATCAGACTCTACAGAAGGCTACCAGTGCATTCTTGAAACCTCCATCCCTTGCTGGGAATTCACATGCTTAAGTAGAACTGGTTGGTGGATCATGTGTTGGGATCACCAACTTCTACCACCTGGCTGCAAGAGCGGGAGAGGCTGCGACGGAGCCAGAAGTCTGAGCCAGAACAGAGCCTGCCAGCAGTGCTGGGAGTGCAGGACTGGGCTGGGCTTGGGAATGGGAAGTGTAATGGTAAGGTGGTGGAAAAATTGGAAGACAAGGGAGTTGTAGGAAATTAAGAGAATCAAGGCTGGTTTGGAAACATACAGTGAATGCAAGGAGGAGGATTTTGGTCATGTGGGTGTTTTGGAATGTGGTTTTAAGAATGCACAAGTTTAACTTTTAACTAAATACTCAAATACTTTTAAAAGTATCTAGAAGCAAAAGCCATAGTTTAATTTATGGGTCTAAAAGAAGGAATTCAAGAAAGCACTCAACTTTGAGGCAAGCGTGCTGAAATGAGACAGTTTATGTTGCATCCAAACTGGTCTTTCATATGACAAAATGTCTTTTTGAACATTATTTTGACTTACAAGTCACAATAGTACTCTGGCAGTGCTGGTGTTTATGGTAGGAAATTTTTGCATCACTTATCTCTGCTCTGTATTTTTTCCATAAAAAATGTAGATACTGCAGACACTCCAGTTGTATCTTCATCTGCACATGTCTTTAAGGTCATTTATCTGAGAACTTGTTGAAAGAAGTTTACATGAGAACATCTAGCATATATGAAACTGAAGTTCCTGTAGTTTTTTTATTTGTATTTTTAATTCCTCTATCTCTGTTAAATTGTTGTAATGTTGATTATGATGAGAGTAGGAGACTTCCTGTGAGAGACTGAGGCTGAAGATCCTTATACCTCTGATATTTGTAGCCTTCATGACACTAAATTTTGTTATTACAAACCGGGAACTATTAGAATGATCTGTAGCCAGTAGTAGGAAAAATATCTCTGCTTTCTCTGTTATTCCTTGTTGTCATTTATTTACTCTTTCATACTTCCATTGACAGTTGTCACTGGTATGTCTGATTTAGTTCACAGCTCCTTGGAGCACAGGCTTATCCCCTTTATTTGTCCAGAAAGCACCCTGTACCCTACTTACATGATTGCTTTGGCAGTAAATCTGATTTGCAGATTCTTAACAGTACAAGTACCTTTCTTAGTAGCACAGTATTAGTTTGCGAAAGAGAATTAGTAAATTGCTGGAATCTGTCTCATTCTGAAGATCCTCTATAAAGTTTTAGTTGACTCTATCCAGAAAGTAACAACCAAACCATTTCAGTGCTGCATTAGATCAAAAGTTTCAAACTTCATTTTGAACATTCCTGACTATCCTTTTACTGTTGATAGCTGTCTAGAAGTTTAGCTGGGTGAAATATTTTTCTAAGCATCACTGGGAATTTTTGCAAGGGCATCATGAAATACAGCATCAGCAGTAGGTGAGGAAAACACAGTCGATCTTTAGCCCTGATCTCATTTAGGAGATTCACTGCTTTTGTGAACCCACTAAAATTATTTTGTATGTTGTATGGTTGATATGTCTCTCAAGATTGTGTATTTTCTTCTGTGTAGCTTTTGATATCATTTTAATATATTCTTTTCTTTAAAACTAGGTTTGCTGGTAGATTGTAGACATTGTGAAAGATCAGAAGAACTGGCAGCTCTGCCATTAAGAGTGTGGGTTTTTTTGGTTAAACTTTTGGAAAATTAGCAGTCCTGACTTGGCTATGTATCCATTTTAGCTCATTTTCACAGCAATCATTTATGAATTGGTGAAGCAATTAGCTTTAGTCCCTAGCCTATGTACCTCTCCCTTTTCAGGTGACCAGCTTGGCAGTCTGTAAACATTGGCAAGGCTTTTAACTGCAGAATCATTATTGTTATTGTAAGTAATGACAAAATTTGTGTTATAGTGTTATCCAGAGAACCCCTACTAAAGGTGAAAGATAAGGTAGAGGTTTAACAACCTAGTTAGGAAGGGTGTTCTATTCAGAAGGGATATCATTAAAGGAAGTTCAAGGAGCCGGGCAGAAAAAATCCCTGGTTGGTGTTGATACCAAGTTGATACCCTCTTTGTTACAGGGTGAGGTGAGTGAGGGTGTCATGGAGGAGGGTAATTCAGGCCAGGAAAGTAAGGAGGTATGAAGTAAGGAGGAGTGGGATAGGTTTCTTGAACATGATGAAATGGAAAGAAATGGAGTTGGTTGAGGGATCTAGGAGAAAAGTAATTTGCTCAAAATGACAGGACAGCAAAAGATGTCATCAGGGTGTGTATTGAAGGGACTTGATCCAAATGATAGTGAAGGGAAGGGCATAACAAATGCTGCTAAGGGGGAATGATTAGCAGTGATCAGAGGAAAAAAGAGTTTTGATCTTGGAGATACATGTTATAGGGGATAAAGTGGCACATTTGGAGACAGGAATTTTGCGATCCAGGAGAGTAGTAGAGTCCAAACTAACTCTGTGCATGGGCTGGAGTGAGTATGAAAATGTGATGAGCTGGCACTGTCAGAAAGAAATTGTCTTTTTGGCCGTGTCACGTTTAACATGATTATAAGGCACTGTCAGCCACAGAAGAGGAGATGTGGGTGTGACTCACAGATATACAGATTGTTCATTAAATCCAAGCAAGTTGGTCAGGTCTTAAAGGTGGAGACTGCAGAACCTCCATGCGTTTTGCGAAGGAGAAGAGGCCCCTGCATAGTGAGAGTCACTGACAGAAAAACAGAGGAGACCATACGTTGAGGCCTCATAGGAGATTAGAATCTCTAAGGAGATGTCACATGCAGCCTGGAGGATCCCAATCTAGCCTAGGTCTGAAGCTTTGGCCATCGAGGTCAGTGAGGATTTTGATGCAATTTGTTTTAAATTTCCTGTAGCTGTAAAAGTCTACTTCCAGTGAACAAGGTTTTGACTCTAACCATTTCCTCTTCTGTGTGAAAAGTGCTTAGGGGGAAGGCTTATAAGAATGGCCACACAGAATGAAAAGATTGAAAATTTCTCCTGGAGAGATTATATTTCCTGCTAGACTTAATGAAACGATTGGAAGTTTCTCTTTTTTACTCCTTCGCATAAACGCCAATCCTTATGGAAGGCACCTTGCTAACATCATACCTACTCTGAACCATTTCCACCACCTTATTAAGAAATAAGGTGGTGGAAATGGTTCCTTAATATAAGTAGTAGTAAAGTTGTTCTCTAAGGGAAGATCATTAAAGTTGTTCCCCATTTATGTTTTTTTTTGTTTTTTCAGTTCTGAACAGATAAAGTAAAAGGCTTTCGTTTAGGGGAGTCTGTGTGACAAGGAAAAATAGGATCCACATTTGTAGAACAATATGAGGCCTCAACTGAAGAGGTCTGTCATGATCTTTCTCTCTGTTAGCACTAATTTTTGTCTTTTGGCAGCTGTAGCCATAAAATGGCACCTATAGCCAAAAGGCCGAGAGCAAAGCACTCTTGCCTATGATACTGTGGGCACCTGCTCTTCAAATGCCAGCATTGAAACTGAGAACTGCAGTGTAAGAAGAAATAAATCAGTTTTTTTGTTTGAAAATTAATTTGCAGTGTTTCTTAAGTGTTTGTGCAGTCTTATCTGAGTCTATTAACTCCTCACTGTTACATTTACAACTTTTATCTACTGGTATGGTTCAAATGCTTGTCTGGAACATGATTCTTATGGTGAAATTTTGCCCACAAATCCACGTGAGTCAGGAAAAAAAGCAAAAAATCACTCACTGAGCGTAGCTTTACCAGCATAACCCAGGGCTCAGATGAGCTCTTCCCACAGAAGAATGCTCTTGTTGGCTCAGGCTGTTGTTCAGATAAGTTGCATTGCATTGTCGAGGGAAGAACCTTTAACAGAACATATGGTGCCTGTCTTAGCCCAGTTGGCATTGGTTCCGTAATGTCAGCACAGTTCAAGCCTTGTTTTTTTGTTTCTGGCCTTACCCAGACCTTCCAGTCTGCCTTTACACAAGTCACTTTACCATTCCTGTGCCTTACTTTTGAGTTACAGAAAATAGTACTTCCTTATGCCTGCTGCTTTATGTGTAACTGAACTGTGTGTTCCAAATATGTTGGCTACATCTTAGTATTATCATTCCCTTTTCAAGACAGAGTTCAAAAAACACCTGCAACAATGATTCAGACAGACTTATTTTTGATCTATGTCTACAGCCCTGTCTTTGGCCAAGCAGATGAATGTGTTCTGTATTACGCATTCTGTATTCTGTATTCTGCTGTATTCTGCAGCTCAGAGGGGATCTGTGGAGAACAAGACACTGAGAAGGCAGAAAGAGGAGATTTTTGTCTCAGCAGAGGATAAGATGACAAAGTAGAGGCAGTTCAGCGTCTCTGCAACCATCTTAAAAAGCAGAAAAAAATGTTCATATGTCCCTTGGGATAAAGACAGCAACTTCTTGAAACCAAATTTTATCTGATAGAAGTGGTTAGAACAGGTATTAGTTTGTATCTCTCAAATAGGTGGAAAACCAACATCATATAATAAAGATTATTCTTCTCAAGTCAATCTGTATATTTATGAACTGTAACTCTTGTAAGTGTTCTCATTGTTGCCCTAACGTGAACTCAATAGAGGTGTTGGCCTTCTCGTCATTGATACCATGTGGGTGTAACAGCAGTGCTCAGCTCTGACAGGAAAAAAGTCTTCATTTTGCATATTCCATATCCTGCCAGTTCTGAGATTTGAGGCTAGCAATGAACTCAAGCACCTGGGCAGGTTGAGGCTGGATAGGTTGAATGTTTAATGAGTTATTCGCTAGGGAGTGCCGGCCGTATGGCCTGTGTGCTCGGTCAGCCTTTTTTGGCCAACTTGTGCAGGTGGTAGGTGCTTCTGGGGCCTCTGCACTGCCCTTCTGTCAGAATAATGATTCTGCGCTGGAATCCAGAGCTGAGAGAATATGAAGGGAGCCAGAACTTATATATTTAAGAGTACTGGTACAGTACTTGGATTTTTCTCGAACTATTTTGTTCAGGTGTTGTTAAGACTGTCACATTAACTCTGTCTTCTTGATTTTCAGTTTCTAAAGAAAAAATGTATGTTGATGACATAAATAGCTCAATGTAATTCTAGTAACATAAATTATTGTAAGTGATAAGTATTAGGCCAACTAGTTAGGTACAGATAGTCTAGATTAAATGCAAACTAAATTTGCATCAACCCTAAAATATGCATATAAAATATTGTCAAAGTATAATTGAGTTCTAAAGCATTCATATGAATGTATGAAAAAAGATACACCAATTAGTTTACATTAATGATGGTGGTTTGGGTTTTTTTTGGTGGTTTATGCACTAAACTATAGGAAAGCTGGGATAATAGGTGCACATTTCTAGCAGTTATGTTCCTTTTTGCAGACTATTTCTAGCTTTAGTTTTTATTACCTCTTAAATTTTACTAAAATTACAGGAAAAGTCAATCAGTTTTGCATTAAAATTTAGCATTGACAAGTTTTCCTATTCTACTTTTACCACTTAGGAAGGAGTAGTATCTCCTACTGATCTAGACCTTGTGATGTCTGATGGATTGGGAATGAGATACGCATTTATTGGACCTCTGGAAACCATGCATCTTAATGCAGAAGGTGGGTACTTGAAAGTGAATTAAGTACGAAGGGAAGGTTGATTTTGCATAACATTTTAGAAATGTACAACAGAACAGTTTAGCATTGCTGTAGCTATAACATTTTTTTCTTATTTTACTGTAAAGAGGAGAAAAGGATAAATTATATAAATCTTGGAAAATGGAAGTATCAGTGGATGAAAGGGAGTGAATATAATTATCCTGTTACAAGTGATCGGATTAAAGTTGAGATCTTAATACTAGCCATGTACTCCAGACTTCCAAGATTTCTCTCAGTGTGTTGCAAACATTGCTGTACACGTAGTTCAGCAATATCTGATGACCAGGTACAGAAAATGTTGAAAAAGTTAATTTGATAATCCAGTGAGAACAGAAAGTCATTTTCTCTGGGTGAAGTGCCTTTTTGCAGAATTTGCAACTAAGGCCCTGTGTAGATATGGCTGAAGCTTTTTTGCATGAAGATGCTTTTAGATCCCAGGTACAGTGAGATCACTTCTGTGCAAGACACTTTGCCTGTAAAGCTGAATTAATTCAGGTAAACAAATAATAAATTAGCATCTGTCTTGTAGTATAATCAAGACATAGTTTAGATGTTTTGGGGAACTGTATGTATTAAACCCAGCTAAATAAAAAGTAAATTGCATAAAAGAAAATCAGAATCTCAGGTGAGGGTCACAAAGGTTTAAGCATAGAGCTTAACAGAACATGAAAACTTCTCAACATGTGAAGCTCTACCAGGCGCATTTTTAGCTCCTTTTAGTGTGGGCTATTTCTTTATTCTTTTCATTTTAATGGTCCCTGACATGATGAGCCCTTGATCTTTTAGGCACTGCAGCAATATATAATAATAGAGTAATAAAATAACAAGACACCAAGATCATAAAACATCAATGCACAGCTACCTATCATCATAAAACATCAGGACACAGTGTTACCTGTGCCTGTTCTGTGGCTAGTCACCTGGCAAAAGTTTATCTTATGTCTGTTAAGGCTGCCTGGACAATTTTGACAGGAATAAGGAATCATGAATCCTCTACCTGGGTCTTTTAGCTTATCAATTTAATTGCATACCAGGAAATTAAATGTGAGGAAGTGTTTACCATTGTGCATTGCTAGGGAAACAACATCCATCCTCTGTGTAGGGGCATCTTCCTAAATTTTCCTCTTCTGATCTATTGGTATGTTACAGTTTTCTCATCTTCTGTAGCGATTTTTGACTTGCTCAATGTAAAGCATATACATTCTTTAGATACTATAAAACGATGCAGGAAGCACAAGCCTTTAGCATAGCAATCTGCCTGGAGTCTGGTGTGCCTGGGTTGTCCCATACTGCTCCCAGTACTCCACTAAGCTGCCATTCTCTGGAGCACCTGTTCAGGCACAGGTTCTCCCCGTGCAGGACATGGGAGATTTGGGATCTACACCTTTGTTCCTAGTGTCTGTAAAAACCCATATGTGTCATATGCAGCTAGGAAGTAACCTTTGCCTGTAAGAGTTAATGGTGCTTATATATCACTGAGCACTCTGAGCTGAGGATGTGCTGGGACCTGAACTTGTAGATAAGGATACAAAGTGGACGCAGCTTGGAAGAAGGGATACCAGTTTGAAGAGGCAATGTGGAATGGTAAAGGGATGTTGAAGGCTGATTGGGTTCCTAGCTTGGATAACTGGATGTATGAAGAGAATTGGGGGAATGTTTAGCTTGGTATTCATAATCCCATGCAATTTGTTTCTTGAAAGGTGATACCCTGACATATTTCTATTTTTGAGATTCTAAGGCCCATGCATCTTTATCTAGCTCATCGTCTAGTTCATCGACCGACTTTTTCATTTAGTTAAAATAATTTAGGCGTCTCCATTTCTAATTTGGTTTATGTTTTGTAATAAACAGCTGTTTCAGTCTCCAGGTGGTTAGTAACCCTGTGGCCAAACACTTGGTTCCAGGGAAGCTGTTTAACTGTTCAATGAAAAGATAATCTCTTCAATCTGAATTGAAAGTAGGAAAGGGAGGGCAATGGTGTCTTGGCCTGAACATTATATCATGGTGAGCTTGCTATTCTGTTCAGAGCAGTGTGCTGAACTGCCTCTACTACAGCATAATAACAGAACAAAATGCTTGTTGTAAATGCTGTTGTAAATCAGAGAACAAATCATGCTTGGGAATCCTTTTATTTTTTCCTTTTGAATTAAGTAAATCAGAGAACAAATCATGCTTGGGAATCCTTTTATTTTTTCCTTTTGAATTAAAAAAAAAAATGGACTTCAGTCTTTAACAGTGTTCATTTGAGATGTATGAAATCACGTAAGTAATCTGGTTTGATTTTGATTTTTTGTTTTCTGGAGTGCTTTTCTTTGGCATCTGATGTTCCATCATGATCCAGTATAGTTTCCTTCCTCCCATCAGGAAATGGTTACTATTACAACTATTACAAAACATTTTCAAAATGAATGTTGCAAACCAGTTTTGGATAACAAATGTGACTGGCAGCTTACTTATTCATGACAGAGATTATCCCGGTTAATGCATCTAGGTTAATGCTAAACTCTTGTTAGGAATGCTAATATTCCAGATCAGAGGAGGAAAAATCATGAGCAGTAACCTAGGAAAGAGTAGCCTGGGCTAGGTCTGGGTGCCATTATTCAAATAATACTTTGCAGTTGGGATCAAGTCAAAACAGAAGTGTGTTGTAGCTGTATGGCTATTTTAACACTTTTATCACATTCTCAGTTAAAAAACTCCACAATGGCATAATCAGAGGCCTCTGGGCTGGGCCGCTTGCTGACAGGGCAGTTTTTTGATTGTTCAGGAGCTGCCATCAGGAGAAGGGTTGCCTCACTCCCGTCTTCCTGACGTGTTGTCTCTGAGTTGGGAGCTTCTCCTGGTCCTGTGCTGCCGGGTGACTCAGGCTGATCCCTCCTCAGAGGCAATTTGACACCAGAATTGCTCATCTCAGGACAAATGGCCATTTGTGGTCATAGTCCCATGCAATGGCCAGCTTGTCTTTGTTTCCCCAGTACTGCTTCCCATAGTATGGAGATAGTATGGACTTCATTTATTTGGGCAGGACAACTCTCACTGATGCACTGTGCTAATATTGTGTATTTTTCCTCCGTGGAGAGACGTGGAGGTGGACACGCTATTTCTTCTCTCCTGTTGGTCAGCAGATTCACCAATTTCACAGCAACTGCCTTTCTTTTCAGCCCTAGAATCTTAATTTCCCTAACTCCAAACCTCACTGCCAACCAAAAAATAGAAGGAAGGGTCTAGGAATATGGGAAGCACATGAGAGAAAGCACATTTATATGTGGAAGGTGAACAAGCATTTTTTTCTTGTGAGGGGGGTATGATGTGAGATTTTTGTTTGGTTTGAAGAGAGAACAATATTTCAAAAAAAATTTTGAGATAGGTGTTGAACTATTTACGCACTGAAGCCAGCTTTGCCCCTATTAGTTCTTTTTCCTTTCTTCTATATTGATAAATTGTCTTGAAAGATATAATCCAAGCCAGTTGAAATTACTTTAAATTAGTAGTCAGTCTGTGCATGAATAGTAGAAATTGTGAATATACATCAGTGTGTGGCAGTCTTGAACTTGAGAATAAAATGCCAGTGATGAGCACAAGCAGCAAGAACACCTTGAGAACTGAATGGCAATAGACAGGAAGGAAAACCCTTCAAAAAAGAAAAAAGAAAAGCACATCCAAATTATGTAATATCGTAATGTTGATTTTGGTTTCAATAAGCTTTATCTTTGAGTTTGTCATCTTATGATCTGACCTGGCACCATCACAACAAATGCTGTTGTCTTTTACAAGAAACACCCATTGACTTCATTAGAGTCATTTTACCCACTTATTTATTATGGGATTATTTTAGCAGACGCAGTGTCCCTTCTCTATGCGTGCTTATCTGTGAATCTGCTGATATTGCTGTAGCCTCAGGAAGAGCATATGTTCTGTTTCTTGGGCTTCCAGTTAATTTTAGCCCTTGGGGGGAAAAAAAAATCTGTAAAAACCCATTACGGCAAAAGTTCTTCACATATGCTTTAGAGTGGGTAGTTTTAATCAATTATTTCAGTGCATTATGAAGTGAGCTATAATTCGTTTAATCTGGATTAATACTTGCTAATGCTAGCTCAAGAGCTATATATTGGGAGCTTGAAGGATCTTCATTGCTATTTTTCTCTTGCATTTACAGAAAGACTATTCCAGGGCCATAGTCTGCCTATCATTGTCTGTGGAACTTGTGTAGATGTCCTTAGAAGCTCTACAGAGATTGGGGCTGACACATGATCCTTAATATAACCCCAAATATCCAGTAAGACAGGCAGGACTCTGTCAAACTTGTGCCTCGTCTTAGAAGCGCCTGTCAGTGAAAGAGGGAAAATTGTAAGCCGAAGAGCAAGGAGAGGTTTCTTCTCTGGCTAGGCAAAACACAGCCAAAATGTTCATTAATACGTATACAGGTACTGTAGAAATATAGAGCTATTAATACATTCTGTTTCAAAAGCAGAAATCATTGTTATTGTTATGTGCCCTGGTTTAACGCTGGTGGGTAGGAAGCAGCAACCCAAGCTTTTATACCCTGGGTAACCTGAAAGTGAGAGGTAATCTTGATCAAACCTAAAAAAAAGAAAAAGGAATATTGTCTCTTTTTCTGTCCAAACTATGTATTATGTTTTATGATAATCAAGGATCTCCATTTAACTGAGGTGCAAAGGGTAGTGCCGAGATGAAATATCACAGAAATATCATGTTCCATTCACTTCCCGTGAGCAGAAAGCAGCTCAGGGCACTTGTAAAACTGTTCTAGAAGACTCAGACTATGGAACTGATGCCAGATATGAAATTAATCTACCAAAAGAGTGGTTCATATTAACTCAGTTTAGTTCCTTGATCTATAGCAGTCCTGTATAAGTTTTGCACATCATTATTCAGATAATGATATAGAACCAAAGCGAATAAAGCTTTTTTTTTTTTTTTTTTGTTGTGCCACTGCCTTAAGGTAGTTGAATGAATTCATGATGTAACTAAAGTCTAAGTGAGTTCTTAAGGGCATTAATGTAGAATAGCAAGTGTCCTGTGAATTCACACCCTAGCTAGGTGCATGCATCTGTGCCTAGACACACCCTTGATAAAGACAAGATTACATTTAGAAAGTTTTCCTCATAGCTGTAATGTCTAGAAATATAATTTCCCTATCAGCAAACCAAGAGGCTGGGATTTTTTTCCTTTGAACATACGAGCATGACAAATTCCTCCTGGTGTTCCTGAAATGTGTCCCTTCTTTTCTGTGCTAGTCCCTACTCATCCTCAGTCTTACTGAGTGAAACATCATAGTTTTTACCTGCTAGAAACAACCCCACCCTGGTCTTTTCAAACTGTTGATGCTGTTACATCAGTGGTTTGACCATCTCATCTGCTCTTTTGACAAGCCATTACAGTGTCTTCTCATTATGCTGCTCATCAGGTTCAAAGTCGTCAAGTTAATGCTCTGTATTAGGAGGCACCCTCTGTTCGGTGTGTTCCACAGCCTTGCCAAGAACGCTTACCTCTCTGCCACATTTTGTGTCTCACAAATATCTCGGTGCCTTCCTTGTTTTGCCCCATGTGTGCAGTGTTGTTGTCAGACTGGTTTCCCAACAAGCCCTTTTGCTTGTTGTCACTGACATAGCAAACAAGAAACAAACATATTTGGAAATGATTACGTAATGTTTTACATGACCAAAACACCATTTGTATTGTCAGGTTTACCTTGTCCTTTACTATGCTCCTCCCATCACCTTTATGTTTATGACCCTTGCTTGTGAAGATGTCTTCCGAAAGCAGGAAGGGATTTTATGCATGCTCCTAAGCCAAATGTCTCTCCTGAATTACTTTTCCTTTCCTTCATCAATGCCCTTGATGATGCAGCTAGAGACATTTCACTGATACTTGGGTTTGCTCCGCACCAGTGCAAGTCTTTCAGGTAAGGACCTGCAAACCAGAAGCATGGTTACGTGAACAAGCTCTTGTGGGACAGGCTGAGATGTAGGTTCACAGTTCATTAGCTATTTTGAAAACTGCCTGGGCTCTTATTCAGGCTAAATGTGAAGCAGCTTGTTTCTCCTTCAGTGGCAGTATAAAAAATCTTTGCATTTCCTTTTGGGTAGGATGCACATGGATAACAGAAGTTTTAAATAATGCCCTTCTCTGACTTGTGATAACTTGTTCTTGTAGCTATACTGTACCAGTCAGAAGCACTGGACAGTCAAGGAAGTTAGCATATTGCCCTTTTCATCTCTGTACTCCCATGTCGACGGCTCCCTTAATATTCTTTGGTACTCATTAATATTCTAGGCAAGTGCTCATCATTCCTCCTCTCTCCACCTTCGATGTAAACACATATGAAGGAAGAAAGGTTTAGGGAACTCCTGCAGACCCTGGAGACATTCCTTTCTTGTGGTTGTGGTTCTCACGAGCTTACTGCCACTATCCCTTTCTCTGTCCTCCCCCTTCAACATGGGTGAGACAAATNAACTCCTGCGGACCCTGGAGACATTTCTTTCTTGTGGTTGTTCTCACGAGCTTACTGCCACTATCCCTTTCTCTGTCCTCCCCCTTCAACATGGGTGAGACAAATGTGCAAGGAAGATGGAGGCTTAGATGGCAGCACAAGACGATATGGACAAGAGGAAACTTACCATCCTCCAAGTGCTGGCAGTTGTGTCATATCTTTCTCTACTTTAGCCTCATTTCTAACAGCCCCATTTTCATTTTTTTTTCTGTTTTCTCTAGCTACCCGGTCTGCCTTACACACTTTACACATGCTAATTCTTCCAACTAAGGTTGCTGCCTGAGCTGTTAATTATTGTTAATTACTGTCTTGTTTGGTTTTCATCTTCTTGCTCCAGGGCTCCAGGCAAGTGCTCATCATCCACCATTGCTGTAGATCTGACCATTGAACCAAGGATCTCTCGGGTCTAAAGGGTTGGAGTCAAATATTTGCCTGGTTTGAGTTTACAACTGAAAAGCAAAGTGACTTTTCTAGCAACATTCCCTGTTGCTTAAGTGCTGCCCTGAGACAAAATAGGATTAATCTTGAATGCTTAAGCTACGTTAAACATTACACTACTGTCCCCACTTAGACTTCACACATCTATTTTGAAATCAATCTTTTTATCTCTAAGTGAGACCTTGTGTATATTCTAGTTGTAGGTGTACCACCTTCACTTAAGCCTTTACATAATACCACAGTAATTGAAAGAAATCTACAAACTCATCAAAATAGGAAAAAGCAAAAAATAAAATGTTATGTGTCTGGAGAAGAGCAGCAGCATAATTCACCCCAACACTGAGGCTGAAATGGCAATATGCAGCCCCTACCTTGCATGCCAAACAGGGGGTGGACATTGCACTCAAAATACTTCTAATTCATATAGTACGTGCAAGGACTGAATTGCATCACCCAAGCTGCTTTTGGCACGTTTCTGTTGCCTTGGTGAGATGCATTTCCCAGGAACTGCTCTACGACTCATGCAGGCTTTAGGAGAGCTGCCGAGGGAGGTTACCTTCCAGGACTAGCTGTGAGGGCCCTCTGAAGCTTGAGGAGTTCAGAGTCCCCAGGTAAATGGGCCGGCTAAGCCCAGACATTCAACTTCCTGCCAAATGCTACCAAGAGCCTCTTTCAGAGTGAGGCTCCTTTTTTTCTGGCACATAGACTTTTCTGGCACATAAACTTCTCTACCACCTTCTTCTGACTATCTGACCAGAATCAAGACCACATAAATCCATGGTATTATCATAGAAGCTCACCAGGAAGTTGAGGTTCAACTTGGCTTTTAGAATGTGCATCCAAACAAACAAACCCAGCACTGGTTTAGGTGTCAGCTGCGTCACAGAATAGTGTGATAACTGACACTGATCTAGTTATCCTTCCTTCTATCGCTGATTGAATCACAATATTGATTTGAATTGTCCCCTCTGCTTTTGCAATTGTGTGTCTGGCAATAGCTGCTGCCAGCAACTGTGAGTTAGTAAAGTGTCCCCAAACCCACATAGTTCAGCACTGTTCATCATCAATCATTTCTATCTGAGAGCTGCTGTATTACTGAGTTGGGAACCTCCCATGACATGGTGTGATGTGGAGATAAACATTTTGCTGAGACTCCTCACTGTTGAGCGCCTCACCATCAGAAGCTCTGATTGCCAAGGTAAAATAAAAATGCCATGTGGTTGGTGCATGAGTGTTATCCAGAACCATCCCAAGATCCCTTCTGTGAATCTGAGCTGTCTTTGGGTGCCAGGGTCTGGGAGCCCAACTGTTACCTGTAAAGCACTTTACATTATACCCTAATGACAGGGTATGATAAGTGTATGCTGGTAAGCAGTGGTCCTTTCCATAGTTTTTTTTATGGAGGAACATGGTCTAAGCTCATTCCACCAATCAAGATGTGGAATCATGTCTTGGCCTGAGTATCACTTCCTGTCAATGATGTTTTGGAGCTCACCGAGGCAACGTGAAAGTGTCTGGTTGTATGCCAAACAAGAATATAGAACAAAATACTAAGTTTCCATATAGTTAGAGAACCAGTATATGTGTCTGAGTATCTGACCTCACTTTTTTATTGGAGAAGGCCAGAAAATACTAGAGCATGTTCTAGAGACAGATGTAGTCAGTGGATAGATAACACAGGGAAACAGGGTGACTTATTTGCTGATCGACATGCTCTGGACCACACACATGCTTAAGCTACGTAACCAAGCAGGTGCTTTTCTGAGAGCCTCCTCCCTTTGGACACTGGGCTTCATTTTTGAAAGGGTTAAATACGCTCAAACATCTTTCCAAGTTGCTGTCCAAGCAATGGACATATTCTCCCATTGTGTTGCTTCAACTGTTTAATGGAAATGGTCATCATGACTTCAAAGTGCCAACCTCTCATAGTCAATGAAATCCTCCAGTGAATATATGACCTCTGAAAGCTCTTCTATCTTTGGTCAAGAAGCAGAGATGTCCTCCATGCTCTTCCTAACCCCAGAGGCCCTTTGCAATGCCTGTACTGCAGCAACTTCTGGCTGTAAGGCATGCTGAGCAGTGTAAGATTTGTAGTTTGTGACCCATGGTTGCTGCTACTCAGAGGTTTCTGTTCTTTTCTCCACCTTCAACCTCAACTACTTAGGGTTAAATGGGTGTGACTTCCAGTGTATTGATACCCCAGTACTGCATTCCAGGGAACTGTTCTACCACCTGTTCAGGAGAAGGACTACTTAGTGACTCCTGACCTAGGGTGCATTCTTTAATGTGGTAGTCAGGCTGCCTCATTTCTTGCCTTTTGTGGCCACAGCCAGTTCAGGTTCATGCTTCTCAATCTGTTATGTGATATCTTTACCCTTCAAGAAAGAGCTAGGTATAGTCACCTCTTGCCTAAGTCTTCTGCTACTTTCTCTTTATCATTGCTTTGGTAACTAGCTAATCCAAGGAGAAAGAAGGGTGCAAACTGTTCCGTCTCTAAGATTCCTGATTCTGCAGTAGCTAATAGCATGAAAAAGTCCAATAAATTTGTGTGTCTGGCTGAATGGCAAAGTTTTTTGCTTGCTGCATTTATCATTCCAGTTCCTCTCTAGTGCCTCAATACTAATTATTTCAGGATTCCTACTGGAGTTGAGGGAAGATAGATTTTCTCTTAACTGAGCCAAGTTCTGTCTGGCTATTTTACCCACAGTTCTAATGACACCCAGGTGCTGTGACTTCATGTATTTTAAGGGTCTGATCAAAGCATATTCTCCAGTCAAAGACTTTATTCCTTAATGGGATTTGAACCTTTGGTTACAGATTTTAATGGGTTGTTTGTTTAAACTTCCAACCTCCCTATTCCTTTTCTTGTCTCCCCATTGAAGGCAGTTTTGCTGATGGCCACTTGTCTTTGGAGGAGGATGATACAAATTCTGACTGTTATGCTTGATCTTCACGCTGTCTTTTTTCAGGCTGGAGTGTCACAGTTCCATTTTAGCTGGAGAAGACATTCTGACTTTCCCCAGTGCTCATGCTGAGTCTGTGCTTCACAGGTTGGCTACCAGGAGGCTGCTGACCGTCTTTGCAGATCCTGACCGTTTCAGAAGTGTCTGAGAGTGTTTCTTTCCACTGCTGAAAAATAGCTGCTCCGTGCTGTCAGAGCAAAGCATGGGCTGTATGCTTGGACCTGCTATGAAATTGGAGCACAGTCTTCTGGCAACCAGATGATTCTTGATGGCAGCATTGGGGAAAATCTCAATGCAGACTTTTGCTACACAGCTACTTGAAGTTCAGTTCATGGTTTGACCAAAAAAAAAAAATCACATTTTTGAAGCTATAAGATCTGTTGCTATAATAGAGGTGTTCAGTGGCCACAGCTTATGTGAAAGGGTTGTCTGGCAGCCGTTGAGGGAGAGACAGCTTAGAGTCACTTGTGGTTAATGCACATAAGGACTAGTTCAATGAAAGATTTTAACTGGAAATCTTTGACATAAAGTCTCCATGTGCTTTCATCTTCAGCCAGCTTTTCATGTCCTCCTCCGAGAAAGAAATGGTCTTGTAGTTGAAATACCTAATAATAATTCATCTGAAATAGAATCTTAGGATATTTCAGGTTTTAAGTGGCTCAGGAGGTCTGTAGCCCAACCTCCTGCTCACAGCAGAGTCACCTGTGAGGTCAAACCAGGTTGCCAGGGTTTGATCCAGTCAGGTCTTGAAAACCTCCAGAATTGGAGACTACACAGCCTCTCTGGCAACTGCCGCCTCTGCCTGACTATCCTCATGGGGAAAAGCTTCTCTTTATATCCAGGGTGACCCTTTCCTATTTCAGCATTTGCCCGTTGTCTCTCATCCTGCTGCCATGCACCGATGTGAAGAGCCTGGCTGTGTCTTCTGGATAACCTCATAGGCATGACAGGTTGCTCTTCTGGGACCCTGAAGCCACTGCTGCTGCAGGCTGAAGAAGCTTCTCTCCCTCAGCCTCTCCTCCCAGGCCAAGTGCTTCAGCCCTCGGCTATCTCAGTAGCCCTACGTTGGACTTGCTTCAGTTTATTAATATCTTTTTTGTACTGGGAACCCAATACTGGGCCACAAATTATACATGCAGTTTAGTGACTGAGTAAAGGGGGATAATGACTTCCCTTAGTCTACTGGTTCTGCTCCTGTTAGTACAACAGGAGATGATGTTGGCCCTGTTTTGCTGACAGGGCAAACTGCTGGCTCACATTCAGCTTGCTGTCCACCAAAAACCTGAGCTTATGGGGTCCTCAGCCTGTTTCACTGCAAGTTCTTCCTTCCCAGCTGCAGGACTTTCCATTTGTCCTTGTTAAATTTCATAAAGTTCCTATTGTCCATTCCTCCTAAGCTCTTCTGGATCTCTTAAATCCTCCCTGCCCTCCAGTGTACCACCTAGTTGTCTCCCATAATTTGGTATCTCACAGACTTTCTGAGCAAGTCAGTTGAACAGGTTTCAGAACAGACTCCTGCAGTATTCCGTTTTTATTGGCCTGCAGTAATAAATGTCCCATTAACCATTTCCCTCTGAGATCGATTGTCCAGACAGCTGTTTAATTTGTCTGGTTGTCCAAGCATCAGACCTTAATGTTCTAACTTTGATACAAGAACATTGTGGGAGGTAAGTGTCAAATGCCATATTAACATCAAGATAAATGACGTCTACTGTTTTCTCCTTGTTCACAAATCCAGTGATTTTTGTCACAGATGACAATCACATTTGTCAGACATCATTTACCCTTGGTAGGAACATGCTGACTGTTGCCAGTCACTTCTTTTCTTCTTCCTGTGCCCAGAAACGTGTTTCAAGGGAACTCCATGATTTTCCCAGGAACTAAAGGGAAGTTGATCAGGCTGTAGTTTCTTGGGCTGTTCTTTGGCCTTTTTGGAGGCTGGATGCTGCATTGGCCTTCCTCCAGTCACTTGGCAATCTCCACAATATGCTTAAAGAGCCTTGCAAGGACATCAGCCATTTATCTCATATTCTACAATGCAATTTGTGGAGTTGTAGGGGATGAAGTTCCTGCAAATAGTCCCTGACTGAATCCTCATATACTCTGCTGCTGAGCATAGAGGCCTGAGATATTTTGTTGGTGAATACTGAGGCAAAGAAAGCAATGAGTAACTGCTTTCTGGGCCTGCTGCCACTAAATCAGCCACTCATTTCAGTCATGGGCCAACATTTTCCTTGTTTGGCCTTTTATTATTAAGGAAGCAGTAGCAGTGCTTTTTTTGCTCTTGATGTCCCTTGCAAGTCTCAACTGGAGTCGAGCTTTGGCTTTCCCAGCACCATTCCTGCATGCCCAGGCAGTGATTTTAAATTTCTCCATTGTAGCCTGTCCTTGCCTCCACCTTCTGTATTCTGTCTTTTTGTACTGGAGTTTAGCCAAGCCAATCTTGGCCTCCATGGCCTTGGGCCTTGCCTCAAAAACCATATCGCTCTTGATGTACTGAAGGTCAGTAGATAAATAATAACAGAAATGCTCCAACTTAATCTGATATGTACCAAGCAGATGAATAGGAGAGGTAGGAACAACTCTTTCTGTGGGCAAAGAGAAGCCTTCTGGTCTCAAGTAACTAATCACGATTATGCCTTATTATGTACTGCACCCCTTACATAGTATTGCCTGCTGGTGTTTTGCATGTATGGCTTTTGCAATGAACACGTAAAGATTTTTCCATGAACTTTCATGGAAAAGCTGTAGACTTTTCCTTGATAGCATTTAGTAATCTTAAGCATAAGAGCACACTTCCTGTCCCTAAAGTCGTACATCTCTGCAGAAGGCAGGGATCCTGTTAGAAAAATGGCACATGTATGGTTATATATTTAAAAGTTGCACAGGGGAAGGTAAACTCATATTTGCAAAGGATTTTCCTACTTTTAAAGTCTTTGACTTCATAGCTTAGTAGCGTTTGTTAACATCAGTTTGCATGGATAGGAGTGTGTGCGAACAATTAATACTAAAAGGATTTTTTTTTGTCTCTGATTTAAGAGATTGCTTAAACACAGACAATGCTACTTGAAGTAGGATTCTTTTTTCATGTGTAACGCTTCACTTTCATTCTTAGGTATTTCAAATTACTGTGAAAGATACCGTGAAGGTATGAAACTTGTTCTGAACACGTTTGGACCAGTACCAGAGTATTCAGGTGAAGTTGAGCAGAAAGTCCATCAGGTAAATAAATATACAGTGCATGAACGCAATGATATCCAGAAGCATTCGATTTACTGGTAGAGCCATCTGTGATCAGTATTTATTATGTGAACGTGTACTTTGAGTGAAAAGATCGGTATAGAATGGATTTATAGTAGTATGTATATTTTTAAAGCTCTTTGAAATACACTGAGAGAGTGTGATACAGGATTCAAGTAGTGCTATTACCAGCCAGAGAAGTGGGCTGCTAACAACTACAGGGTATTGACATTAAACCCCCAACTTCTACTGTCTCGTACACTTTTATCCTATATCCTTATCCTCTGCACATCCACAGCTACAAGTTTCCTTTCCTACGCCAAGACTCTTCTCCCCATGTTCTTTTTCTTATTCTTATTGCATAAACCCCATAACCTTTTTCTTTTGGATGGGCTAGCTGGCCAAGTAGGTTTATTTATGGGTAATACGATGTGTTATCTTTAAACGATCCATATTTTGTGCTGTTGATGAACTGTGGTAGCTAATATAGTCGCATCTTTCTGTTTTCAAAGGTCAGTTAGAAATTATATCCCAATATCTTCATTTCCTGTATTTTTTTTTCCTCCAATGCTGCTTCTGAATAGAGCCTAGAGCTCAGACTGCTGGGCTGTTTATACATCATGCACAGATTTTTAAAGTTTTTTGTTCTTGTTCTTGTTTTTCTACCCTTACAAACTAAAATCCTAGTCTGTACAGCATGCAAGGACATGCTTAACATTTATCCTGCAAGAAGTCTGGTAAGATTACTGGCATGTTTAAAAGCAAGATGTGTTTTAAATGCACTGCTGGATTGGGACCCAGTTTGCTAATATTTTCTTCTAAGCTCACAGTTAGTTTATAGTCATGATATATGCTTTTAGGGGCATCTTTAGGAATTAGCGAAAGTATTTCCATTTTCTAACTCTGCCATTTCATAGTTGTCTTTTTTTTAGGCTTCTCTGAGGACCATTTGCATGTATCAAATTGTTCCTGATCAGCTGTTACAGAATGATTCTATGTGTGGATGCACTCACACGTGAATTAGGTTTAGAGCAGGTGTTTAGCCATATAAAGGGCCATGTCACCTCCTTGCCACTTTATAAAATGTTACTGTTCAAATGGTAGAGAGATGTGGCTGTGATGGGTCATCCAGGAAGAGGGTGCTGCTTTGATGTTTCCGTGAGGATTTTCATTGCTGCATTCAGGCCAACCTGCTTCAATGAGAAGTTTCTTAAGCTGGAAAACAATCTTGATAAGAAATTTCTGACTTAGAACAAGAGTTTTCATCACCTTTAAATTTTTCTGTTTCAGGCAATGTCGGAGAAAATTCCAGTGGTTCCAAAACACCTGGATAGCAGGAGAGAATGGAGAGACGAATGTCTTGCTCGTCTTGCCAAATTGAAAATACAAATGAAATCTGAGGTGCACTGAGGTGCACCTTGTCTAACAGGAAAGACCAAATGAAGAACAAGCCTTCATAAGAAGCAGAGATTTTTGGTGAGGCAGAAGAGGTGCAGGCGATGATAAGCACAAATGTAGAGACCAATTTGGTCCAAATTTGTCATGATGTAATTCATGAATAACTGGAAAAATTATAAAAAGTTCAGTTAAAACTTTATCAAATTATTATATGTATGCATTATATGTGTGAGCATTTAGTAGCTTTAGCTATATTAATAACGTGCAATACTGGAACTCAATCATGTTTTAAATAAGGTGTTTTTAAACTTGTTCAGAAATTCAGAGCTTGAACAATATTTGCTTATGCAGGGATCTGATAGGCAAACATCAGCTGTTTGTCAGTGAAGGAAAAAAGCCCTCACCAGCCACACAATGTGACAGTGGGGTTAATTTATAACATGTTGGCTGTAGATGGGAGGAGGTTGCACTGAACAAAGAGCAGATTCACTGACCATTCTCCCAGTTCAGTGAGAGCTCTGCAGCAGTAAGGGTCACTTCAACTTTGCTCTGTAACTGTTTTACAATGTAGAGGAAAGAATTCCTTTCCTTCCCTATGGCACTTATGTACCTATGTGAGGAGTTAAATGTGAGTGACCAGGACAGAGCAGACTTCCTTATCCCCTACGCCTGATTCTGAAAAACTCATCACAGACCTACTCAGTTTTTCAGACATGCACTTGATATCCCATGACTTCATCCTGACTTAAGTCAGATGCTTGATGCCATTGATAGGCATCACTGCATAATTGTGTGTCCCACTCTGTAAGTTTTCTATGACAAATGAGATGCTTTGATGTATCAGCTTGGGAGACACCTTCCAAGCTACATGACGAGCTCCTGAGTGATCCTGGGAAGCCCGTTCACCTCTCTGATGCCTTGTCTGTTCTGTACATTATCTGGATCAAGGGCTGTTTCTATAATTCAGCTGTGGGGAATTTAATACCTGTGGCTGAAGGAATCTCTCTTACCTGCCACTTTGCTTCTCCATGCAGGGAAATGTCCAGCATTTATGCCCCTTCCTACATGAGTCACAACATCTGTAGAAGTACAGACCTTCTACTTGGCAATACTAGTATCTCTAATTGCTGCAGTGGCTTCAGGCTACAGCAGACAAAGTTTTACTATGAGCATATGTGCTATATAATATAGTTGAACCTTGATTTAAGCTAGAACCTTTGGGCATTGTTGTAATACAAACAATAACCTGGCATCACAACATTGCATCCCCATCACCTGAGTTAAGCATACTTGAATTTGTCCTAGCCAGTCATGTATCTTCAGTCACAGCAGATTTGGAATTGTTAAACTGAGTTCTTAAATGTTTGTCTCAGAAACATTTAAACTCCTGTTCTTAATGCAGGTGCGTAAACAAGTTACTGCACATTAATTAATTACCATGCTGTGAGCCGAGTAGCAGATAAACTGTGTGGCCTGATGTAGATGTTGAGGCAAAAACGTGTCTCCATGTGTAAAACATGGGATAGGATGCACATGCAGAAGTCTACACCTGAACAGATGGTCCTATGCCTCTTTTATAATCAGTGGAGAAAAAAGTGTGTAAACTCAATTTATTTTATCCCAATCTTGACCTAAAATGGTCAGGTGAATCATCACACCCTGAAAATACCGCTATTCTATTACCTGGAATGGGAACAACAGTGACTGGCTGCACCTGCATTGGGACACCTGAAGTTGGGGACGTCACTCCCCACTCTTGGTGCCTTATTAAGCAGCAGCAATTTAATTATGATTTCTTGTTTTTAGGTATATCTTTGTATATTTGACAATTCCATAAAAGGTTCTGATTATTTTTAAGATTAAAACTGTTTTGCTTTGAGCATATGACATTGTCATAACTAATTATCTTGCCTTGCTTCTGCTTATTTTGAGGTATTTTAAAATGTAATCACGTCATTCAATATTTGTCTCCATTTTTATTATTTGCTTATGAATAAAAAAAACTGTTATGAGAATGGTATTAACTTCTTTTGTGGTCCTGTGTGATACTGTAGTGGCAGCACTACATACAGCTCTTAAGAAACAAATGCCTTGGTAGAATAAGTTGTGGAAGTCTAGGGGAGTAAATAGACAAGAAATAGCGTACATTCTTGTATAGTTTGTACATGGGAGACAAGTGGGATGAGAAACTTGGACAGATAATATGTTCTAGACATTTGCATAGTATTTGAAGAATACAAAACTACTACTAGATAAACTGGCATCTAGAAAACTGATCACAAATACTTAAAATACTGCGAAGCGTTAGCAGAAGGAATGGGATGAGCTCCGCGTTGCTCTGCTGCTCTTTGAAGAACCCATGTTCTGCTCACAACAGTTACCAGCAGCCTTTGGACAACACATCCCAAAGGGAACCGACCCTGCTGCGAGCAGGAGCCTGAGCTGGAGGCCTCCTGTGGTCCCTTCAACCTGGATTATCCGACAGCACCAACTATCTTTTGGTTTGGCTTACTTTGTAGAAAAATTCCTCTGACTTCAGTAAATTAATTCCAATTAATTTATATATATTTGTTTGAATTATCAGCTATGTTGAAGATTTTTTTTCCCTTCCTCCACTCTCTCCTCCCCATTCTTTTCTTTTTCCTGTTTTCTCCCCCTTTTCACTTTTTCTACTGCCCTTCTCTCTCTAGTCTCAAGCTTCTCATGCTAGTCGGTCACTAACTACTTCCAGGGTATTTAGCAGGTTAATTTGCACCTGGTTCTGCTGAGTGCTGAAGAATCCTTTTTGTGGAGCAGCTTGTTAGAGCTGAGCTGCTGTAAGATACAAATCCCAATCCTGTTAAATTAATAGCTTTAATTATTTTCTTCAAATTCATGTTACTGCTTCTACCTCCCTTTTTACTCAAAATACAATAGATGTCTTGTGATACATGGGACATTTTCCAATTAACAGCAGCAGTCCCGTAAAATTGCAGAATTATCCCAGTTGCAGTCAAACATTTATATTGCTTGATTATTAATAGAAGAAGCAAGGTGAGTGTTCAAGTAACTGTCTTGTAATAAGCTATGAGGGTTGAGATTTTTTGAAAAAAATATTTTATACCTTTTTTAATGAAATTGCATATATTTTAATTCTGTATTTGGGTTATAGCTATCCAACTTTGTTGTAGTGTGTTCTTCTGTTCTACTGTTTTTTATATTTATTGCTTTTCTTATCATGTATATTTTGCTATTAGTTATTGTTTCTAAATAGAAGGAAAGTACTATATGTTCATATGAAAGACTTTGATTTAATGCTATTAGAAAACTAAAACACTTGTTTAATATAAGGCAGAAAGGAAAGATGCAGGAAAACACTTTGGACTTTCTTCAAGAAACATCTATATACCTGTTTTCTAGGTTTTAAGAGTAGGGGAAGTAGTTGAAGTATCTTGCAAAGCAGAAGTGTGAGCTTACTTCCCTGGTTTGTAGTTGTTTGTCTGTTGAGTCATGGTAATTGCTTGAAGTTAAAATGGGAGTATTTTGTGATTGCCATATTACCTACTTGGTAATACCATTTTCTAAAAACACTCCCTCTCAGCACCATCTTTTAAGCCTAAGTTAAGTTGTGGTGATTGCTATAAAACAAAACAGAAGTCATTTTTGGTTCAACTGCTGTGAATGTAAGTTTCAGCTTTCAAAAGGAAGCTGTGATCTTCTGCAAATGCATAGGACATGACGAGGTTCAGTCTAGATGTTAGGAAGAATTTCTACACGGAAAGAGTGCACAAGGTTGCAGCAGCTCCCCTGGCCGTATGCTCTGGAGGTTTGAGGTAAGTGTGTGTGTGCGTGTGCGCCCACATGGACACACTACTACAAGTGTGTAGTAGTGTGTACAGTACCTGTACAGTAGTAGTACAGGTATTTTCCTCAGGTATTTAAAGAAAAAAAAACAAAAGGAAATGCCTCCCGTCAGTGTGTTATTTACATTTACGTAAGTAGAGACATAACCTGCTGGTATAGCACTTAAAAGAGTTACCAGTTGACTGACACTTCTTGCAACTTGTTTATTTTTTTCTGGTAGAACTTTATTTTACCCTCTTTTTTCCTTTTATTGTACAGGTTTAATTTGGAGAAGTCACCTGACAATCTAATACAATCAAATATTAATAGCAAGGGCTATTCAGACATCTCTTATCTTTTATAAACTGGAGGCCAAAAAAGAACTAACATTTAAATAGCAAATACTGTTGTACCAACAGTTTCATAAGACTTGAAGAATAGGTGCTACTGCCCTACCTTGGGGCTTGACACAAAACAAAGCAGCCTTGGCTGTTTGACCCCAGAATTGGCTGTGAAGCTCTGGTTTGCACCTGCCCACGTGCTGTTGTGAAATGCTCCGGGGCTGCTTTGGGCTGGCTCTGACCGGAAGGCGGCTGCAAGTGAAGCCATAGCCACATGCAGCTGCGCTGCGGGGGTTTTGTGTACAGCTCAGGCCAAGTGGATCCACGTCCTGCTACCTGGGAAAAAAAGCATTCCTGCTGGAGCGCTTCTGGAGGACTGCCCTCAGTAAGAGCCCTGCTCCCACACAGTTCAGCAACTGCCTTGAAACACAGAATCACAGAGTGGTTGAGGTTGGAAGGGGCCTCTAGAGATCATCTAGTCCAACCCCCTGCTACAGCAGGGACACCTAGAGCACGGGGCACAGGGTGGCCTCCCAGCAGGTTTGGAAGATCTCCAGGGAAGGAGACTCCACAGCCTCTCTGGGCAGCCTGTTCCAGGGCTGTGTCACCCTCACAGGAAAGAAGTTCTTCCTTACACGGAGGTGGAACTTCTGTGTTTCAACTTGTACCCATTACCCCTTGTCCTGTCACAGGCCACCACCGATAAGACTTTGGCCCCATCCTCTTTACCTTCTCCTCTCAGGTATTTGTACGCATTGATGAGATCTCCTCTTAATCTTCTCCAGGCTAAACAGGCCCAACTCGCTTAGTCTTTCCTTACATGATGATAGGTGCTCCAGTCCCTTAACATCTTTGTAGCCACAAAGATCCGCTGGACCCTCTCTAGATGTTCAGTGTCCTTCTTATGCTGGGGAGCCCAGAACTTTACCCAATACTCCAGGTGTGGCCTCAACAGAGCTGAGTAAATAGCTAAACCTGATTTGTCTTCTAGGTTGTTGGAAAACTACATGCCTTATTTTATTAACATATAATCAAATAAAGCAGCACATCCCTCAGCATATCCCCTTCTCAGATCCATGTGGGAATATATGAGAACATTTGGATGCCAGAAGTCCCAGGGAGACTCTGCTCCGCAGTGATGACTGACAGGTCCCACTTGGGGTTTGTGCTGGGATGCAGGAATTAATGGCAGGCTTTATTTGCAGGACTTCACTACAAGGAGCCCTGGACTTGACTTTCTACAGTCCGATGCACCTTCCGTGGGAATTATCCTTAATCAAGTATTGAAATGAAGGAATATCTAGGAAAAAATGGCACTTAATGTGCATGAGATCGCTTGTGACTTCTTGAACCTGAGCATAAAATGGAGATATCAATACATCTTTGTAGGGTTCTTTCAGTTATTTACCCCAAGTAATATAAGTTGTTCTTTTTAACTTAAGTCGATATCAAGTTTGCTCTTGCAGTACTAATGCAGTGCCCGAGGCCTCGGGTAGGATCCAACATCTCTTTGCTGGCACAGCCAGAGAAGGCACTTTCAAACAGATGACATTAATGAGCCTCTGTAATTTAAAATCGAGTGAAAATCTTCCTTTGTATTTTTGATGTGTTTAAACTTTATCATCAGGTCTGGGACTATTTTTTCCAATAATGTAACAGTACATACTTTCCATAAGAGGCAATTGTTGCTTGCTCATGATCTGCTTTAAACAGTTACTGCATTTAAGTAATACAATGGTAATGCTTCTGGCTGCCCAGGGAGACAGTGCTGAGGCTGGGAAATCCTTGCTGTCAATCTGATGATGTTATCATTTAACTTGGGGTTCATGGGAACTGCTTTGATATACCTAGCTCTTTTGGGGGAAAAAATATATACTTTTTTTTTTTTTTTTAAGGTTGCCTAGTAGTTTTTTATATGGACTGTCACTCCCAGTGGGAATGCTTCACTGTTCAATTGGACTTTGCAGAGGGAGCTACCTTGTTGCAAACCTTGGGAATTTTTGTATAGCACAGAAATTTAGTGAGTTTATAAACTAATTTATAGTGTGTGAGTTCCTTGCTACCTACAGCAGCAGGCTGTTGTATGGCAAAGTTACTGTTCAATTTTAATCCCAATCATTTTGTTGTGGATCTTTAATTTTCTCTTCTAGTTCTGCTTTAAAATCTGGCGTGGTTCAGTCTGTCCAGTCGCTAGAGGTAGGATAAAGCACTTAGGTGTAATTAAAAACAAATTCCTGGCTTTACAGATAACACAAAGAAGGCAGAGAAGTGCAGAGCCTCTCATACACTACAGCACCTTAAGATCACAAAAACCTGCCCCCACCCCCCAAAAAAAAACAGACTTTCCTCCATTTGCTCAGCGATGCCATTTCAAACCCATGGGGTAATGGAAACATTAATTGTGCCACTGCAAACGTAGGGAGTAGTGGAAATGTAGTTGTGTAATCCTGCAATTTAGCTGAATGGGCAGTGCCCGTGCATAACCCAGATCATACAGAAGCTGACTGAGTAGCACAGAGCAGCATTGTGTAATTTTGTCAACCAGAAATTGCTTTTATTTGCTTTGTTTTCCCCTTCTTTAGGAAGAAAAGTATATTACAAACATGATCTCCCTCTTCCTCCCCCCTGCCTTCAAAGTTTATATGAGTGTGATTATATATATTTAATCAATTTTTAAAGTGTGAATATAGCTACAATTGCTGTAGTGGCATCATCATACTTCCCTAGCCTGTCATTTACAAATCAGAAGCTATTAATAAAGATATGGCAGCTAGAGGAAAAACATAATATGTAACAAATACATACATATTACATATATATTACAATACATAATACATAAATATAAAATTGCTAGCAGACTGCAGATATTATTTTTATTACTAAAAATGAAAAGGTTTGAAAAAAATGAGTTTTAACTTATTGTTATGTTAATCTGATCTTAGCATTTGAATATTTTATTCTAAAGAAAACTATTATATGGAGATCAATGAACAATATTTAATCTATAATAAAAGTGAGGTACTTGTTAGTGTTTGTCTTAATATTGCCTTGCTGTATTCTGTGACCAGAGAGTTTGCAAACAGCTTCCACTTCCCTACAAAAGTCAAACTGAGAGCAGGTAGCACAACCTGGCAATTCATTCCAGTTACCCTCGTTGGACTGGCTGTGGCAAGCTATTAAGACAGGGGTTGGTGAGTGTATATTAGTCATGTCCATTCTGCCTAAGTGGAGTAAAAAAAGTGGCATTTCCAACTCCTGTAACCTGCCAGTTCCTAAATGCCAATACCAGGGTCTTTGACTGCTGGGCAGCTTTGGTGCAGGTATGGTGCTGAGGGCAATGTGGAGTACTGCGTGTTGCACCATACATCCTCGACCACAATCCTATTTTTTTTTCCATTTTCTTTGGCCTGATGGGTCTCTGTCAAGATGCTGCCTGACTTGCTGCAGGGTTTCTGCAGCAGAAGAGTTTGGGTTGTAATATCTTAATAGGGCAAATAGGGCAAAAGCTAAGTGAGCTTTGATGATCTTAATGCTTCTACTTTTTCTCGTATCTCCTCTTTCATGCTCTCCATCATGATTGTCTTTCTATTCTTCCTGCGATCTGAGATGAGCTATAAAAGTCTTTTATTTTTTTTTCCCCCAAGTGCACTTTCTCATCCTGCAGAGTTGGGGTATTCCTGTGTGAGTTTTTCTTTTTTTTCACACCCTGCAGATAGGATTCAACTGCAGACTTCAGGGCATCTGCACAATGTTTAATCTTGGTAGATGTCTCAAAGGTCTTGTTTTGATCTTTCCCCAGCAGCCCTTACTACAGTTCACTGTGAACTAGTTGCTCATTGACAGCAACTTTTCTGACTCAGGTTCCTCCTGCTAAAGCTCTGTGTGTGTTGCTGCTGGTAGAGAGGCAAAAAGAGGTTTTTTTTCCTAATCCTCTCTGGTGAAAATGTTTGGCTTCTCTTATTTAATCTCCTGATATGTTCCAAGATTAAGCTGCTCCCTGGTTTATGACTGACTCAATATTCATCTGTTGACTAGATGGCTGCTGAGATCATTGGTGAATGTCTTTGTCAGGCTTAAATCAAAGTTATTGGCAGAGGGCCTTTGTATCCCACAGGTATTTTTGTATTTGAAGTCAAATGCACAGGGCTGTACAAGTAGGACGACCCTGGTAGTGTGAGTGGCTCCTGCACTCGTAAACGTTATTCCAGTTCCTCATTGCTAAGCTTATTCTCTTCTTTTGTTCCTTTAAGTCTGGTAAAAATAACTTGTAAGCACTCTTTTAAATTATTTTTTCTACCATATATTTGAATACATTTTTATGACCATGCTCTGCCTCATGATGCTGCCTTAGCTGTTGCATAATCACCATGTTTTGTGTCAATGCTGCTCTCATTTTCTTGTTCTCCCCTTGGGCTTCTGCCAGCTCAGCACCCAGAGGTCCTCCCTTTTTTCCTTTGATTCACATGGTCTGCACCTTAGAACAGAGGAAATGCCCTGTCAGATCAGAGCAGTGGTCCGATTCCCCTAGGAGTCTACGCTAGACAGTGGCAGGAGCAGATGCCGTTTAAGGCACATGAGCCTTGTCACTCTTCTTGTGGTTTAACCCCATCATAGGTGGATGAGGGAAGCCACTAGTGCATCCCTGTTTATACCCTTTAGTATCTGGTTTTAAATTTGTTGTCCCTGAACTTGATTCCTCCCTGTTTGAACCTGCTGATGGTCCACATATCTCCTCAGCTTCCCATGGCAACAAATGTCTGGAAGTTCACAACCTCTGTGAAGACAGGATTTCCCTATTTTAAACTGACCTGCTGTTACTTGCAGAAAGTGACTCTTATTCTCCAAACCCACAATATTAGAATTAGCAGTCCAGCATCCATACTTTTATCTGACATCTTCATCCTTTTGCTAAACTTAATCATATCTCTCTTCAGTCTTCTCTCCAAGCTGAATTCCTGGCCTTTCTAGCCTCATAGTGCAGCTCTTCCCTCCCATAGATGAAGTTAGTTGCTTTTTTCTAACGTCACTTTGTCCCTGAGATGCAGAAACCAGCACTGGAGATAGTGTGTATGGTGGAGGCATAATCATGTTTCATACAGCTGCTGCTCTTTCTTCACAACACTTGAACTTACTGTCAGATTTATTGCTACTGCTGCAACTTGTGCCTGAGCCCAAGTTCCTTCCAGCTCTTAACTTAAATACTTTCCCTTCCATCTGTGAGACATACTTTTTTTCATGATTTTTTTCCTATTTTGAAAATACAATCCTTTCAAAATGATCTCTTCACAGAGAGTCTTTATTCTTTATGTTACTTCAAGTGCTATTTTCAAATGTTTGTGGTATATCCTGTAGTTTCCCCCAGTGCAAATCACTTCAACAAACACTATTCTTCTTTCTTTCTTTTTTTTCCTTTTTTATTATATTTATTTATTTATATTTTTAAGGAATTTTGAAGAAATTAAGAAGTGCTCATTAAACATTTCCCACTTTTTGAGCATATTTCTCCATCTAGGTATGGGAACAACCGCACTCACCACAAAGTATTAAGGAGTATTGTCCTTCCTTGGTCACAATTCCCAGATTGCCTGGCCCAGGAAACCACAATAGCTGCATGGAGAAAGCAGAGCGCCCACAACTAAATTGCAAGCTGACTTAATTGACACAGATTTATTAGAGGGAAATTTTATGACAGTATGTTTCTAGCTTTGGCAATAAACTAACAGCAATATAGCAGATGCAGCAGGGTTAAATAATGTGAATGTAGCCTGGCACAGAGGTAGTCTCTTGCCTCAGCCCATGCCAGCATTTCACTGACCAGGAAGATGGACAACAGTCCGGTGTCACTTGCTGTGTTTCTCTCCACAATTTTTACGCACAGTGCTTTCCTAATAGTCAAAGTTATATGCAGCTTTTGCCTTACAGAGTTCCTGCCCTACAACTCAATCTTTCTATTTTTTTTTTACTTTATTTTTTGTTAATTATTTTTTTAATTCCAGGGTTGAGGTTCACTTTACAATTTTCCTGTTCTCTTGCTGCCTGCTCACTGCTCAGCTGCACCTTTTGCATTCCCATTTTTTTTTCCCTCTGGTGCAGTTCTTGGCAAGGGCACATCTGTGCCAGCTGCCCTTCCAAGGGGAACTGGGACTGGAGATGGCACAAGGAGCCACTGGAAGGCAGCTGAGTGTGACACATCCATGGAATTTGTTTACCCAAGCTACAGTCTTAGCCCTCAGGGTGATAGGCTGGAAAAGCCCCACTGGGGACAGAACTGGAGCCCTGTTACCTAAGATAAACATAAGCAGGTTGGTCACCTGCTGCTCATACTTCCATATCTCTCCTTCTTCTAATGCCCATAACTTTAGCTGATTATATATTCCCACTATTTTATACCTATCTACTTAAGCTTTGTTTCCTTATGTGGGCATGAACACCATCTTCAGACACTTTTATATACTGTTGGGTTCACTGCTTATAAATAAAATACATTTTAAAGTTTTAAAAGATTGTACAAAGTTCATCTTAGGTGAAATTACAAGCCTTAGAGAGGTTAGTTGTTTTTTTTTTTTTTTTTTTAAATAAACTTCCTAAATATAAGTTAAGCAACAGAACAAGCTGTTTAGAGTGGTTGCAGGAGATCTTTGTGGTCTTTTAGGGAAGGTTAGATACTTATCTCCTGGCAGATCTAGTTAGCACAGATCAGGAACCCTTCATCCCTATAAAGATGCAAATTAAAAGCAATTAAATGAACAGAATTTCCTAATGCTTACTATTATCATACACCCAGTGATGATGCAGCCAGCAATTAGTTTATCAAACAAAGAGACCATGTAGAAGACCAAGGAAAAGGTGGGGTGACAGTCAATTACAGTGCATTAAAGGCTGGATTTAGTGTACTAGAAGTGAAGCAGGTTTCCAAAGGGATATTTTGAGAATGTTTCAGGTATTTCACAAGCCAAAACAGAAAGAAAACAAAACAACAAAAACAACAGAACACTACAAACCAGAGGACACATATTTGAAGAAGTGATCCAAAATACTTTGGTGGTGGAAGTTGAAGAAAGGCATAAGCAAGTATGGTAAAGCCACCCAAACAGCAAAACAAAAGTGTTATGGAAAGGTATGAACAATCCTAGGTTGCTGAGACATTGTCATTGCACAAAGCAATGAAGAAATCACCAGGACTGGCAGCACGTAGCTTTTTAGAGAGGGGAAGGCACGGAAGAAGTGGGAAATAGTTGAGATGCAAAAATGCAGCCTGTTGTAGGAGTGCTACCAGGCTGACAACAGTAGCTGTAAGGGAACAAACGCTGCAGCGGTGCAGGGAGCGGGGAAGGAGCTCTGGTGGAGGCCTGGACCCTGCGGCCCATCCCGACGTGAGCACTCGCCTGCTAAATTAACCAGGAAGCTTTGCAGGAAGAGGCAGTGTCAAGACAGAGGCTGGGGCAGAAGAGAGAAATGACTCTAAAGCAGGAAATAGCTGTAAAACTAGTGGGAAAACACCACTGAAACCTCTACGGGACAGACTGCAGAGACTTCTCCCAGTGCTGTGGAGGGTGAGCTCGGCCAGTCCTCAAGGCTACGCTGGAATCAATATTGGAAAAAAAATATCGATTAAAGGTGGCATCACCTTTATGGTGGCATCACATGAGTTTGAGGGTAGCAGCAGGTAAGGAAGAGCGTGTGGCCACCGCTTGAGGAGCCAGGAGGCCGCGGAGCAAATGCGCTTCTTCCTCGCTGAAGGGCATGTGGTGCAGGATGCGGCAAACCAGGCAGCTGCTGTCACCACATAAAATAAAATAAAAAGCACAAAAAGAAAGGCAGTTCTCCAAGGGCTGCGAAGCACCAGGCCCCCAGTGGAGGTTAAGCTAAGGATGGACAGGAAGGACGGGAAGGGCAAGGGCCTGCGGTTGGCACCATCTTCTCAAGCAGACACGCAGCAGAGGCTGGGGCAGAGCTCAACACAGCTCCCTTATCCCCGCAGGGGACCTGGCAGGAAGAGCAGGTGTATTTGAATTAGTGACTCCATAGCCCTGCAACCCTCACTTTTGACAGCTTGGATTTACAGGCAGCTCATCGTCAAGGTCTTTACCTGTGGAAAAGGACAAGATGTCAACAGGTAGGAGCAGCAGCAGCGTAACAGGTAAATGCCGGGTGCTCAAGGACTCGCTCTGCATCAGCAGTTCCTTCGTGGACAAGGGCAAACGGTGCCGTGGCTGAGTCTCAGGTATCGAACTGGCCGCTAGTACGTGAAGCAGTTCCTTGAAACCTTTTTCTTGTATCAAAATGCAAATGTGCCCAATCCTGTGTATAATAAATACATCCAGGGATATTACCTATGGACTGAGGCAAGCAGAAGGCTGAATAAATTAGAGATTTACATTTGAAAAGACTTCAGAAAGAATTTGGTAGCAAGACAAAGGGAAATCTGTGAAATAAAGGTACGTAATAGGCTACAGTTGAAAAAAGAGGTGATATGTAAAGAATGTCCTGAATTAATCACTTCCTTCTGTAAGTATTTGAGTTTGGCAAAAGGCTGTCATTTAGCAACCTAAGCTTTTTTAAAAAAACTTTTTTACAAACATGAACTGTTTTCCTGGGATATTATCTCTAGCTGCCTCAGCAAAATAGAGATTAAAGCAATATATAATTTAACACCATCTATAAGTATATGGAAATAGTTGGCTTCAGATGCATTAGGAATTAAACTTATAGAATTGACATGATTTAGATCATAGAAAGTGGAGCATACTTGGTGTTCAACACTTTCTTATAGAGCAATATTCCTTGTTTAACTTTATGGATCTTATCAAGCGCTCGTTCAAGCCAAGTTAGGACCCCTGCCAAGAATATTTAATGCTATGTTTCAGGTGATGAAATGTAGAACATGTAGGAACTCAAGAGATCATTCAGTTCCACCCTCCGTGCTGAGGCATCCTGCAGCTTTGTCCATGAGCTGTGCCAGGACCTGCCCCTTCCCAGCTTTGAGGCCAGAGGCGCCCTCATCCAGGGAACCATCTCAAGGCTTTCTATGAGAACTGGAAGATCGCTTGGGAAAGGGATTCTCCAGCCTCTCCTCATGCTCTGCTCCCTGTACATTTTGCAAATGTTTATTAACAGTCAGTTAGAATGTTCTTGGCTGCAAAAGGAAAACTGATTTCATCACAGTTTTATCTTAATGGATGATATAAAACGATCATCTTAAAAAGCTTTTATGCATTAGAAATTGTTTCCATCTTCTTCCTAATGTTCTTTGCTTAGACTAAACAAGTCAAATCCATTGGTCTAATTTGCTCCTGGTTCTTGTGCTCACTGAATACTCCTCAGCTTTCCTAGCTCTGCAAGCACAATATCCAGACCAGGACCTACTCTTCTAGTTAAGTCATTTAGAGATCTTGACATCTATTAAATTACATCAAAACAATGCTAATTTCTGTGTTAAAGGTATGAAGATGACCCTTCTCCCAGTCTTCTCCATGTCCTCAGACCTATTTCCTTACATTTCAGAGCCATTGGTGGTGACCCAAGCTCGAGGGCCTGCTGACCTCCTGCTCAGGTTGCGTACACCCATTGCCCCTGCTCTTGCATGCTGTTATTTTCAGCACTGTCTGGAAATGATGAGCAGAGAGTGGATGGGTGGAGAGTAGGGAGTGGGTGATAAGTGGCTTTATCCTCCTCCTCCCTGAAATCTGCTGTCCAGCACTTCTTGCCTGCACAAGAGGGAAGCCTGGGCTGGGCAGGCTGTGAGTCACCCTTGGCTCCTGCTGCTTCCCCAGGTTCAGGGCAGACCGCAAGGCCACATCCACCAGCTTTGTGGAAAAAATAAGTCTTTTCCTCTCTGTTCATATCCACCACCATTGTGCAAACACGGCCCAAACTGCAGCAATGATCTCTTCCCAGTTTTGCTGGCAGGCAAGTTGCCTCCTTGCTTGTGTTAGAGGAAGCCTACTGTAGACACCAGTCCCACTGCACAGCCCAGGCAAGAGCTTGACAACTTTGGAGCAATGCTGTGGGCCACAGCCTCATGGGATGAATCATTGCAATGTTAGAAAGGGGTCAACAAGTCTGGAAAGATTTAACAATATTTTAATTACCCTGGAAGCCCCAGTGGAGAGCGGAGATATTAAAGACCTACTGTGCAGGCAAACCTCCAAAAAGCCACCGTTCCTGTCCTGAGTAGTAACAAGCAAAGCTCAAAAATACTACGTCATCTAACTGACATCTGCATTAACATCAGAAAGACAGAGTAGAAGGTGGAGGTTTAAAGAGTAATTAGGCCTAAGATAATTACTAGGTGTTAAAAATAATATATATCTACTGCTATAGCATAAAACCAGGAGTTCCCTTTAAAGCCTAAGACCTCTTAAGGCACAGTCATAATCCACAACGTAGGTACTGCTCTGCTTGGGTACCTTCCTTCTGCCTCTGGGTGAGCCCCACCACACTGGTGGTCCCTATGCCAAACTGCCTTAGAAATCAAGCCATTTTTCATTATAAAGAACACTCTAGCTTTTCAGTGAAGTATATTTTGAAGTGGAGGGGTATTTTAATCGGATTTTTTGATTCTTTAATCTACAGTTTGTAGGGTTATAAACATACTGTGGGAAGTTACTTTTAATTTGGCATCTTTGTTGGCATCATCTGTATTTTTAGTAGGCTTTCCTATATACCAGGTAACCCAAGAAGACCTGATGTTTTAAAAAATGAACTTTTCAACAAACAGCATTTGTAAAACCCAGCAAACTCATAAGCTGCATTGCACAGCCATGGTATGGGTTGTGGTTGCCATTTTAAAAATAATTTTGATGTTGTTTGTAGAACGTGCTGTGCAAGAAGTGCCAGTTCTCCTGCTTCAGGAGTATTTGCTAGTTGTTTCTTTCCTAGACAAAACCTAAGTCCTCCCACTGTGTGAAATTTTGGCTAGAGAGGGTGAGGTTGATGGAAAACACAAGACGTTACCCTCCCTCCACAGAGTCTGGTTATGAGCATGGTTTTTCTCTCGGTTCCAGTGCTCTGCGTGGTTCGCTTGCTGTACACCTTTATTTGCAGTGGTTTGTGGCATGTCTTCACCAGCTCAGTGGTGATGACACTGTGGTGGGACAACCGGTCTTGCCCTCTCCCAACCCACTGTGCAGCATAAACTGCCAGGAAACGCTCCCTTGTGCGATTCCGAGGTGCTGCTGCACCCCTGGATGCAGGCTCCCAGAGGCGGCCCCTCTACTTCGCTTTTTGAGGGAGGTGAAGTTTTATCATATCCTGCTTAGCCCTGGAAGGAAAAAATGCCTTTCTCCTCAGTATGCTTCAGCGGAAAGTACCCGTGCTCTGTTCACCCACCCAAACTGCCTTCGTCCAGTGCAATGGCCACCCAGTGAGCAGTCACCTCCTGCCACTTTGTCTTGTGAGTGGATGCAACTCATTATCTCTCACTCTGCTCCTGAAGGAAAGTCATGGTCTCCTTGACCTCATGAAAATGGTGTCTGTCAAGCACCATGAGTGCTTCAGGATGTCACCGGGCTCTTTATACGGTCAGGGCAGGTGGAGCTGCTAACAGCAAGAGACCTCTCTCTCCAAAACGCCTGTGCTGGGGAGTGTCAGAGACATGGCTGGCACTCAGCCAGGCCTCCTGGGGCCACCCTGCCTCCACACAAAGAATCTCTTCCTCATCAGGCAGCAGCCAGCCCCAGGGTGACCTAGTGCCTATGCCAATGTGGGTGCTTGCATTCCCACAACCAACCACTCCAGGACCTCTTGAAGGATAATAAAGGGATGTGCAGGGTCCTCCCTCTGGGGAGGAATAACTGCGTGCACCAGGACAGGCTGGGGCTGACCTGTTGGAAAGCAGCTCTGTGGAAAAAGACATGGGAGTCCTGGTGGACAACAAGGTGACCAGGAGCCAGCAATGTGCCCTTGTGGCCAAGAAGACCATGATATGTTGGGATGCATTAGGAAGAGCGTTACCAGCAGGCTGAGGGAAATGATACTTCTCTCTACTCAGCCCTGGTGAGACCACATCTGGAGTGCTGTGTGAAGTGCTGGGCTTCCTGGTACAAGAGGGACATGGAACTACTAGAGTGAGTCCAGTGAAGGGCTAAGGTGGTCCCTTGACTGCAGCATCTCTCCTATGAGAAGAGGCTGAGCGAGCTGGGACTGCTCAGCCTGGAGAAGACCGATGGGGAATTGTGTCAATGTGTACAAATATCTGACAGGAGGTCATCAAGAGGACGGGACCAGATTTTCAGCAATAGGACAAGGGGTAACAGGTACAAACTGAAACACAGGAAGCTCCATCTGAACACAGGGAAAAACCTTTTTCATGTCAAGGTGGTCAAGTACTGGGACAGGTTGCCCAAAGAGGTTGTGGAGTCTCCTTCCGTGGCAGCAGGGAGATCTCCTGCAGCAACCGGGCAGCTTCCCGACAGCCAGCGCAGGAGGTGTCACATCGCCGTGCAGGACTGCGCTGCCCGAACTGCCGTGATACCTCTTCTCTTGCTTCGCTGCCAGCGCCCGGATCAGACACGTTCAATTTGCTGATGTAAAAACTATCCCCAGGGCCAGCGGGCACTGAGGGGTGGCTGCTGTTCCACCTCACTCCCCACAAGCCCAGGCCCCTCACGGGGACCTGCCTCCGTTGGCTCCTCAGGCTGACATGGCAGTAGGGATGACATCCTCAGGGTAGAAGTGTCAGCCCCTGCCAGTCAGGTGCTGCCCCCAGTGTCACCTCCCCACCAAAATACCACCCAAGACCACAGCGATGCACCCAGCCCTGGCCAGGCCTGTGCCGTGGTTTCTGCACCGGAGGAGCAGGCTCGACTCTGACTTCCTCTATAATCATCCCCAGTGCGGACCTTGCGGCTTTCGCAGACCACAAGGCATCTGCGTTTGGCCTCATCTCCTCGTGCCCGTTGTTATCTCGACTCCCCGCGCAGGATGGACGGCTCCGTGGCAGAGCCGGCACGTGCCCCGCAGTGTGCTCAGGCCGCAGCCTCTTGGCACGGGCTATGCTACCCACGGCGTGGTCAGGCACGGCCAGCACAGCGGGAAGCATCTTCCGAAAGTAAATTTAGTGGGGCATGGAAAAAGAGGAGAAAGAGGATAGAAGGAAAGAGGAAAGATCTAATAAAGGAAATTCAGCTTTATGTGAAATATGTGCCGACATTCATTAGAAAAAGATTTATTTTTCCCTACACACCTTGGCAGCTTTATGTATGAAGATGATTTAGCTCCTGCTCGTGTGGAGAGAGGTTGTTAGTGAAGCTCTGAAGAGCATTTGAGCCATAGGAAAGTCTGGGATGCTAGAAGTTAAGTTCCGGATAGAGCTTCTACTTTTTATTGCATTTCATTAAACAGCCACTGATTCTTTCCCAAAGCTTCTTCCTGTGGGATATCATTTTGGTTACGAATCCACCTGAAGGAGAGGGCTGAGGTTTGGATGCAGATTGCCATGGTCAGGTGTTACTACACATTGGGATGCCTCCATGCACAGGTGACTGGTCCCAAATACCCTTGATCAGCAAAAAGCCCATTTGACCAACGAATAGTCCTTCCTCAGGACTCCTTAGTCCTTATAGAAGCATGCAAGATGGCCTCCTGGCCTTGGCAGATGTTGTGAGCCAGTCGCTCCACTAGTCTGCTCCCCCAGAGTCACTGGCCCCATCGCTTCTCCTGGCTCCCACAGATGAGTAATGGGCTCCTGCATCTCCACACCTCAGGGCAGGACAGAAAACTGCAGAATTTATCATCAGATTTTTCTTGTGCTTGGGAAATATGGAAAAAAAAATTATAAAACCTGAACAGTCTTCTATAGGGAAAAAAGAGATATTAAGACACAGTTTCACAAGTCACATGCCCTTCTCTAGGTCCTGTGCTGTCTTACTACCTGGTGGTAGGTCACTCAGTTATTTTCTCTCTGCTATGTGTTCCTCATCTCTAAAATGGAAATTTCTGCTGGATTTGGTTGGTTAATCGCTGTTTCTCTGGCCTCCAGAAATGGAAAGCTGTACCGAAACTATGTTGTAACTACTAACACTGTCCACAGCTCTGCAGGATTCAAATGAGATTTCTGGTTTCATTCTCTCTGCCAAAGTTGCTCATCTGGCTTCTCTGGACATGGACTGACTTGTGACTGTCATCTCAGAACTTAATGAAGGGGTTAAGGGACAGCTCCTCCTCCTCCCTGCCCAAAATGCTTGTAAAGGCAGCCTGGACCCTTCGGGGAAGGAGGGCAGACATGGTTCTCATCAGAGATCTCCTTTAGAACACTAAAATGGATTGCTGAAATCATGCCTTGTGAATATCTGATTTGGCATGGGGTATACAAAACAGCTTTGTGGACAAGGAAAGTGCTAAAACCTATCAATTTATTGCATTGCAGGGCAATGCACTGCAAAAGCAGGGAAAATATTGCCAGTGTGACAAGCTGCACGGATTTTACCCTTAAGCAACAAGTAATATATGTATTACTTTTTAAAATTACTGCTCCATGCTTGTTAGGATTTGTTTTTTCATTAAGTTCCTTTGCTACTTTCTCAGGATCTTCCTGCTGACATACATTATCATTCTTTAAATTATTACGCCCTTTCCATTAGAGCTGTTGAGATCAAGGTGCTCTGTATGAAGTTTCACCCTGAGACACTGTAATCTGCGACAAGAGCTGTAGATGAGAATTGAGATCAGGCTGGAGCATTTTGGAAGCATGTAAATGCAAGCTCAGCTATACCAGCAGTCCCCAGATAGTAAATGTCAAGATGAAAGCATTAACCTGGCTTTGAAAAGGGCAAAAAAAGGTTGAACCAAGGTGAGGCATTGGTAGCTTACATCAAGTTTTCTTCTTAAGACTCATACCTCATGACAGAGGGTTCCTCTGCAAGGAAAATCCCCTGGGAACACTGGTTCTCTGAGGTTCTGCCAAGAAGCTGAGTGGGGAAACCAAGCAGTGGTGTGATTTTTCTGAAAGAGTTTGGAAGATCTTTTGCACATTTTTTCCTAGCCATGGGTGGGAGGTGACGTGTCGTGACACAGCTGCAGAGGTGTGCAGGGTACAAACCTGTCTCATTCTCTCTCCTTCATGAGCATAGCTGTAGGTTGATGAGATGGACTCAAGGACACAGAAAGGAGATGAAAGCCTGCAGGAATTTTCTCCTCAGCGACAGGGAAAATTCTGAAGATTTAGAGATCAAGTCTCATTTGGATAGGATCCATTTCATATAGGCTGTTTGGAAGGCTAAGACTTATAAAAATCAGAAGGAAACAGAATAAACTCCTGGAGGAAATAGCATAAGTGCTCAGCTGTGGCATGGTCCAGATACAGCACAGGCTTTGGAGACCTGAATTTAAGGTCTGTCTTTGACCCAGTCAAGCCTATCTATAAGTAAGCCAGGGCCCTGCATCCCGCTTGGGACAGAGGGGGAGAATTTAGCCTCTCTCTGAGGCATCTCAGCAGGCAGCCAGCCAGCTGGTCCCCTCGAATCGTTGCTGGAGGCAGCTGGTTCTGGGAGAAAGATAAAAATGATGCAAGGAAAATCACAGAAGTACCCAAACAGATCAAAACTTTCTAGTTATCTCATGTCTCACTCCCTTCCTTTGTGCTTTTGGGATGGAAATTTCATGCAGGGGACTCATCTCAGGGAAAAAGAGTAATTATTTACCTCTACCATGTTCTTTCCTTTTGCTCTTTGCCTATAGATTTTCTTTTTAGAGTGACCAGCCTTTTCTTAACAGTACAGTTCTTCGGTTGAAGAAAGGGCAGAGTTTTGCATTAAATATGAGGTAAAGAAGGAATCAGGGATGTGCAGGGACCATGGTGATGAAAAACACACAGGAATGGAGAGAATCCCTCTGTTCTCTAAAAATAGAGGAGGGTTTAACAAAGCGGACCAGCAAGTTCCCCCTTTAAAAATTCAGAAATTACTAGAGTTTCTCAAACAAAGAAAAATGCGTCCATGGAAAGGGAGTGCCAGTAATAACATGCCTGCACTCACATTGATTGGTAAGAGAGAAAGAAGCAGCAGTTTCCCCTGAGGGAAGTGGAATTCTGGAAGTTAAACAGAAACATTTTTAATTGTGAAGAGTTAAAAGGCTTCCTAAGCACCATGGCTTCCCTTTTATATCTTAAACACGTTGGGGTAATGTATTAGCCCTGTGGCACAGTGGAAACAACCCATCAAAGAGCTTTATTTCCAAAGCTCCATCCTCTGCAAGGAGAACGGGGAGGTGGGTAAGCGTAGTAAGTGCTCTAAGAAATTCCTGGTGGGGATTATTTACATTTTCTTTCAATGCAGGAGACTGATGATTTCTCAAGAGCTGAATCCTTCACCTGCCCTCTTGAAAACAACTATTGTTCCTGGATTTGTTTTGTTAAATTTAGTCAATTCAGACAAAATCTAAGATGTCTCAGGTAGGGGGTTACCTCTTAGATATTGACCAGGTTTCCCGTTCTCTGTTTCGCTTTGGAATATTCTTTTAGACTAGTGTTTAAGACCTTACTCCAATGTGACTTTTGACTTGACACACAATAGAAATAATTATCCTGCTCTAATATAATCTACATTCTAAGCGCACTCCTCCTACCAATGTGGCGCCATGTAATCTACAAAAGGATCGATCCTAAATTAAAAGACAGCATCGAAATCTGAGTCACTTCTGCTACGTATTATTAAACATCCATTTTGGTTAAGCAGGTGATGCTTGCCAGGGCCATTTTATACCCACCATTCTCCTTTTTCTGGTTTCTCCCCTCCTGGAAGAGGACCACATAGATGCCAGAACACATCCTGCTATTTCTTTGCCTCTGCCTTTTGCTTGGCTTTAATAGGGATTCTGCCTCATGTCTTATGTCAGAGACACTCCTATGGCCCCATCTGGTGAAAGATCTCCCCTTTCACATGTCCCTCTCACATGATACATAGAAGCTGGACTCAGTAGTCCAAAACAAGTATCAGCTTCTGGCTTTGTTTTCACTGTGTGGAGAAAAATCTACATTCAAAGCAAACTTTCATGGCTTTCATGGCTAAGAGGTCAATCTTTCTCCCTCTGCAGCCACAGGAGATCCCGAACATGGTGGAAGTTTTGCTGCTTGGTGAGGGAAGGGACATGAGGACGCAATCATCCAAGGGTCACCTCACTTTGTTTTGACCAAGAAGGCAGGTAGACCCCACAGCAAGAGGACACCCAGGAGGCAAGAGCTTTGCAGCCCCAGGAGTTTGTGGACAGGCCTTGTTACCTCCAACCATGTGCAGTGCTGCGAGCCAGTGAGTTGCACAAGTACTAGCCAGTGCCTAAAACAAGGGGGTGAGGTCTCACAGGCATGACTGGGAGACAAATGCAGCTGGAAGCCCATCCATCACTGGTCTGGAGGACGATGGAGTAAGCAGGGGGAACCCTTCCTTGTGTTCCATCAATCAATTTGATGGATTGGCCACAAGGAAAGATGTCCTCTTCTAAAGCAAGCATGTCTAGCATTGATTCAACAGGGACCTGCAAGTGTTGTGAGACATCAAGCCTTCCCATAACCTGAGTCACGTCGGTAATCCCCACACTGAGCATTACCACACATAGATGCACCCACAGCAGCACAAGAAATTGGAGATTGCATGAGCCACATGCAATTGTGAGCCACAGGTCCTGCACTGTCCTTAGAAAATATCATCGTCATGCCAAACCACGGAAATCAGAGGGTGTGCCTGTCCTGCATTGCCCAAGCTCTGCTGCTCGGCCTGTCTTTTCTTGGTGGGGGCTGTGAGGAAACAAGGCTGGATGAGAGCTGGTGCAGGAGGAGGAGCGGGTGCCTGGTGAGCAGTGACATTCCTGACTGTGGTGCCACTGTGCAGGGTATGGCTGACACCCAATGGTGGCCTTATGTGCCTTTCTGCGATGACCTCTTCCGCACTATGGAAGAGGATATGTTTCTTACTTCTTCGGGTACAGTTTGCAGGCCTAGAGCATGATAGTTTTTCTGAAGAGGAACAGAGAGGCTATGATTTTAAAAGAGGCTATCATTTTTAGCAGGACTATTCTGAAGAGACAAGCCAGGCTGCTCTGGACATTCCAGGCTGGGATCCTGGCAGTGAGAATCATAGAATCATAGAATGCCTAAGGTTGGAAGGGACCTCTAGAGGTCATCTAGTCCACCCCCCCTGCACACGCAGGGCCACCTAGAGCGTGTGGCACAGGGCTACATCCAAGCGGGTCTTGAAGATCTCCAGAGAAGGAGACTCCACAACCTCTCTGGGCAGCCTGTTCCAGTGCTCTGGCACCCTCACTGTCAAAAAAAATTTTCCTTAAGTTCCTGTGGAAATTTTGGTGCTTTAGTTTGTGGCCATTTCCTCTTGTTCTGTCAGTGGCCACTACTGAAAAGAGGCCAGCCCCATCCTCCTCACTCCCTCCCTTGAGGTACTTGTACACACTGATCAGGTCCCCTCTCAGCCTTCTCTTCTCCAGGCTGAACAAGCCCAGCTCCCTCAGCCTCTCCTCATAGGGCAGATGTTCCAGGCCCCTGATCATCCTTGTGGCCCTGTGCTGGACTCTCTCCAGCAGCTCCCCATCCCTCTTGTACTGTGGGGCCCAGAACTGGACACAGTGCTCCAGATGTGGCCTCACCAGGGCTGAGTAGAGGGGCAGGATCACCTCCCTCGACCTGCTGGAGACGCTCCTCTTAATGCACCCCAGAGAAGAGAGGAAATTCAACTCTGCAGCTTTGATTCTTGTGACAGAGGATCACTGTGGAAAATCATGACAATCCGGAAAGGATCCCTTCCTCTTTTCCCTTCCTCTAGGGCCTTGACAGGTCATTCTGGTCATTCTCACCTGGAGGAACAGGGAGGGCTGTTAAAACTTCATTAGTCATTTCATTTGCATACCTTAGACCTGTTTAAAGTTAGGCCAGTGTGTGGGCTGGTGACAATAGTCACCAGCTGGAATAGTCACCAATAGCTGGAAAATGCTGTGTTTTTTTTTTTTTTTCCTCAACCCCTACCCCTGATGCAGAGCTTGTTCTGTTCAGTTTGCATGAGAGCTGTTTTCTTACGTGCTTTGCTTTCGGGATTTCGTTGTGAGCATGCGCAGGAAACGGCTCCTCATCAAAGCCAGCAGCTGGCCTAGCAAAATCTTGCACTTGATCTGAATCTGTGACAAATCATTAACTCAAAGTCATGGTCCATTTGGAATATCTCACAGAAATCCATTATTATTTTGTTTGTTGATATATTTAGTTAAAATGCTTGTGAAAACAGGCAAAAACTGTTGGGTTTGTCCTGAAAGGTGCAAGTTGCAATGGAAAGCCCCAAGCAAGAGGCAGGAAGAGGTGTAAAAGGAAGGACAGAGGTCATGGAAGGGTAACACGCACGAGACCTCCAGGGACCTCAGTCACATGGACTTTGTTGAGGTTCAACCTGACATTTTCTGGAAAGGCTTTTAGGTGCCCTCTGCATCATTTTATAAGGTGTGAAGGAGAAACCTAATGTCTAACCTTTTTCTTCTTAAGTAGACAGTGAAGAGAGAATGCTCCTCATGTCCTGGAAGCCTGGCACTCCCTCAGAGAAACAAGCATGTGAGACCTGGCCAGCTGTCCCAGCAGAGATGAGATGGGCTTGGAGAGCCTGTTTCCTTTTTATCTTGGGAGTCAGGCAATAGAAAAAAATAAATGGGTAATTTACATTAACAGGAATTTATGTTGTTTTTTACTCTTCTTTTGTGACATTTGTTCTCCTGCGCCTACCATTCCGCTAGAGAAGGGCATACCATCATTTACAAAGTGCAAACACTGTCAATGTAATAGATAATATTTAATTTTTTTATTTGTTTTTGTTTGTTTGTTTGTTTGTTTTTACAACATTATACATTTGGATGTGAATATGCAACTGCAGTTTTCAACTGATGGGACAAAGTTAAAGGTCCATAAACATGCTCTAACCACAATCAACCTTTCTTCCAAAAGAAAGCGTGATCTTTTATGACTGAAAGACATATATAACAGTATAAAACATGAGAGTTAAATAAAGAACAGTGAGACTGGGTAATTGTGCAATTTCTATAAATAGCCTTGGAATAAGAGAGCAAAGTGTTTGAAGGAGCTAGTTCAATCACAAATGTTTATGGCTAATTCATTGTGCCTCTTACTTGGATTTCATAAGCACATTGTGTCTCTACGACTAAATTCTGCAGGCCTGTATCAGTTCACAATTAAGTTTCAATATATAGAGTCTCTGTCCTGCAGAGTACAGCTCATTTTTTTGCACAAAACGTTTGTAATTCGATAGTAAATAATGGTGGAGTGGAAAAAATGCAGATCTTGAAAAGAAGATCAGATTTCTGAGGTTTGCTTCAGAAGCTGGGAAATTGAAGTAGCTGAATTAGAGGGGCAGAGTAGCTGAATTACTCTGCCTCACTGAGCCGGTGAGGAAAATGGGCAGTTTGTGCATTTATATAACTCTGTATTCTTGCCCAAATTCATCTGTCTCCCTTACAGGCTGTCAAATAGGAGCAGATGCAAATGGTTAACCTCCTTTGGCCAAATTCTGCTGTTATTTAGAGCCAGCAGCCTGTGTTCAGCTGCTCCAGATGTAGACTGCTGTTTGGCCTTCTAGCTTTTGCTACTGGAAGTCTATGTGCGCGTGTGTGTAAGAAATATGAGATCAAGCTAATTTAATTTTCTGTGACCTACATAGACCCGCCGTGCAACCCCTGTGACACTGCGTCCAGGAGATGTTCCCAGTGAGGCCCCTGCTGCTCCGCGGGGACATTTCTTGGAAGCCGGCTCTACTTCCGTAGAGTCTAGCTGCGCTTTCCAAATCAGAGGTATTCAACTACTCCTCCTCAGAGTCAGAGAAGATAATTACCAGCAGAATTTAACTTGAAAAATTTCAACTCCTTAGTATACCGTGGTGACGTTTACAGGAATGTGCTTGGGAGGAATAGGATTTCTGTTAATATGTATATCTAAGCTAATGTATGTAGGATTTGCCTTTTCAGATCACTGTGCTAATGTTAAATAAGGGTTGCCATGTCGGTAGTGTTCTATATTTATAAAAATCACCTGACAAGAGATATGACTAAGGCAAGACAAGAGGATGCTGGTGGGGAAAGGGAAGTTGTAATAGAAGCTGCAGTTACTGCCGGAGCAGAAGCTCCCCTGTCTCAGGGATGGAGCTGGGACCCTGCGCCCCGGACAGGCAGCAGTCCTGGCTCCCATCCAGACAACCCACAGAAACATCTAGCTTCCTTGGGGAAAAGCTATGTGGTAAAGAGAGAGCAAAATCTTTAGATTTCTGGATATGGAGGGAAAAAAAAGAGCTCAGGTATCTCCCACTGTATTTCCACAACCGCCTTTCACCTTGGCAAGTATCTCACACGCACAGGGAAGCAGTGCTTGTGCCCCATCCATGCTGTGGGTGCAGGTCTGTGCCCTGTGGTAAGTGGTAAAACTTCAGGGAGACATGGTTACATCTGACCTTTCTTTTTTTTCTTTTTTTCCAGCTTAGATCTCATATGGAGATAAATACACCTGCATAAATAATCTTGTAGAAGTTTCTTTTTTTTATTATCTCTGTCCTCCTATTTACTAAAGCATATTCACACCAGAATGATCATATCACCTTAATGATTCCAATGAAAATACCTGTACTGATAACACTGTAGTGATTTGCACAGAAAAAGCTTCATTTGTAATTTCTGAAGGCAGTAAATGTATAGCATTTTACATTGGTGTTTTCCCAAACTGCAGAAGTCTCTGAAGTGCAGGGTGGGGCTGAAATGGAGAACAACTTTAGGCTGCCATTAACATTTTAGAAGAGGACAAAGTACCTCACACCAAATAAGGGTAAAAGGCCATAAATACTTTCTCTGAGTTGCTATCTATGCAGCTGTTGTTCTTTCCACAGGGAGTTTTGCAACTACAAATGGAAAGGCTGGTTATACATTGCAGGCAGCCTACCCTATATCTGTCTTTCTAAACATGTGCTCCACACCATGAAAAACTTCCAGCATCCATATTTTACATACATCAGCTCGGTGATGTGATAACTTTTTAATAGCCCTACTATCAGAAAGATGCCTTTTCAAACTGGAAGATGTCAAGAGTCTGACACCCGCTAACTCTAAAGCTAATTTTAATGTTATTTTAATTAGCATCAAGGAGAATGGAATGGAGATTCTGCAGCCCAGTCCTGTTCTCATAACAATTTGTGAGATGTTTGGCACTAGGTTTTACGAGAACAGGGCTGGGTGTCATACTTAAGTGCGCTAGCAAAGCGAGATGGATTGCCCGTATCTGCATCACCTGTGAAGTTAGATGACCTCCATAAATCAAACAAATGGGCTGATGCTAATAATAGGAGGATCTCCAAAGATAATTTCAAGTTATGGAGGGGAGAGAAGGGATGTTTTGTGGGTAATATGGCCCTAGTGTGCGGTCAGCTGCTGCAGAGCATGGGGGTGTGTGGCACGGGCTGTGACGTGCAGGAGCTGCATGTTGTGCCCTGCCTGCTGCTCAGTGATCTCGCTGGGATAACCGAGCTTGTTGTAGGAACCCCAAGAAAAAGCAAACTGAAGTGAGTTTGCAGCTTTTGAATACCAACACTCAGAAGTCTTTGATGAAAGTAAAACATTTTGCATCTGATTCTCCAAAGACTGAGGGCCCAGATCTCCCAAGGTAACTTCCAAAATACTTTTGAAAATCAGTGGTGTTTGGCTGAGAAAGAATACTCTAAGAATACAAGTCCCATTGTTTTTAATATGTCTGCGAAGAAGTGCAGACACAAGTGCACTGCAAGTGATTTACAGCAAGTGAAGCTGGAGGGAAGAGGGGTAAATATAAATAAATATCTATAAATAGATGAGAAAGATCATAAAAAGTAAAGGGAGTGTTTACTTCAGCACCTGATGAGGGTAAGAGGGACAATAATATGCTTGAAAACAGTCTTCATCTAGAAAATGACTGATGAAAGATAAAAGGGGTGATGCAAGAGGGGAGAAGCGCCGTGAAGGTGCGTGCAGCCAAGGCTGGGGGGGTTGTGGGTTGTTCTCCCTTAAGGAAGCACATATAGGCCATAGGCCTGCACAGTGTGAGAGTGACAGAGCCCTAGGACAGGCTGCCCAGAGAGGTGGTGGAGTCTTCTCCTCTGGAGATCTTCCAAACCTGCCTGCATGGTACCCTGTGCCCTGTGCTCTAGGTGTCCCTGCTGGAGCAGGGGGTCGAACTAGGTGATCTCTAGAGCTCCCTTCCAACCTCACCCATTCTGGGATTCTGTGTATTGGGTCCTGAACCATCTTCTGAAGATCACTTCAGGTAAAAGCTAAAGGCTAGAGTTGCTGAACAGATGAGTGGGATAAGGAACAAACAGAGTAGATATCCGTACAAGGGACACGGAAACCTCAGAAGAAGTGAAGGGATGCTGGGCAGGGAAGGAAGGAGGAAAGAATTTAAAAAAAAAAAAGTGTTGAAGAGCAAAGAGCCTGGACGATGTGACATGAGCACAAGTGCAGAGGCTTCTGGTCAACACTCTAGTGGAAGAGAAATCTGGGTGCAAAGAAGTAGTGGAAAAGGAATGAGGAGAGCATGAGACAAGTGCTGATGCCTACGTAGCCTTGCTAGGCAGTGTAGGATCAAAACCAACAAAAACAAAGCCCACAACAGTATAAGAAGGGCAATCTGAGATCTGAGAAGCAAGAGAAATGCCAAGCTCAGGGGTCATCTTGGAGGAAGTAGTGGGAAGGGCTGCTGTGGGATGCAGCAGTGAGAGCTCTGGGAGGAAGGCTGGAGGCAGGCCTGGGACCAAAGCCAGGTAAGCAGGGGGAGGAGGAGGAGGCCTGTGGGGAGGAGTACCCTGGGGTGAGGAAGAGCTGCAGGTGCAGGATATCAAAGAAGGAAGGGTTGTGGGCAGCGGTTGCAGGAGGGCAGGTGCCAGGAGGGCTGTGGGGAAGGCCCGGGGAAGGGGCAGAGGTGAGCGGCACAGCTTGGGAGCCACGAGCTCCGCTGGCAGCCGGCAGCAGGAACTTGCTTATTCAGCAAGTCAGGTGGCAATTAATTAAATCAAGTCAGGCAGCAATCAGCCTGTGAAATCGGGTAACAATGATTCAATTAAGATGAATGGGGGAACAATGAACTTATTGCATCAAACCAGAGAACAGCGACCCAATGGAATTGTCTGGAAGCGGCCATGGGAACCTCAGGAGCCTGGGCCTGCAGCCACAGAGGTGCAGAGAGCCTGGGTGCCCGGGCTGCTGCAGGAGGACGTTCCAACGGCAGCCGTGCATCACGGATGACCGTCCCCCTCGTCCCGCTGCACCAGAGCCAAGGGCATGGCAGATCAGCAACCGGGCTGATGAAATATTCGTAATAAACCGAAGGGGTGGGGAGATGGAAACTGTCAGCTTTTAAATTAGCAATAGTGTTGCAGAAATTACTGGTCTGCCTAAGTATGGAGAAAGTCCTGCCTTTCAAACCAGGTGGATGCTGAGTATCCAGAGCTGTCAGCTTAAGAGACAGGCTAGGAGGCTCCGATGGGAGCCTTGCAATGACTTAGTCCTAGCACGTACAAGTGGCAACAGGTTTCCAAAGGAGTCCTGGAACAGGGTGACGACCGGACCATTTCTGGAAAAGCAGCTGCACATGCTGTTTTGAGGTGAACTGTGCAAATCATACTGAATGGCATGAGTCAGGATGGCTGCATGCTGGCAGTGCAAGGCGTTGGTTTTCATCTCCTTTCTGTGGTCTCTCTTATCGTTTTGGAGGTAGAGATTTTATTTTTTTTTATTTTGTTTTGTTTTGTTTTGTTTTACTGAGGGAGTGTTCTATTTTGTTTCCTTTTTTTTCTGTACAAGCAAGGCATTCCTGACCTTGCTGAATTATCCTGCAGGAAAGAAACAAGAGGTGCCTGTCCTGGGCTATTTTATGAATTTCAGTTCACTGAAAATAAAGGAGACAAAATGAGGACAACCCTGAGTCAGTAAGATAAGGGCAAAAGGCATCTCTCCCACTCCTCAAAGGAAGTGCGGTCCTAACTGTTCTGCAGGAAGACTAATGAAGTCCTCTCAGGTGGTGATGGAAAAGGTACTGTCATAGCAGTGCAAGCGCTTGGGGAGCACTAATGGTTAATAAACAACAATATTATACAGCTAACCTCAATGATACTACATGTTGTCATTAAAGTAATTACGCTGGAAAGGAAGTGACTCTTCGGGTGTCACTTCTGTGCAGACTAGGTCCTGAGATTTGCCAAGGATGTCTGAGTCTGGGCCAATAAAACCCTACAGTCTGTCAGTAAATTAAAGTGAAAAGAAAAAATAGGGAACAACTCCCTGAGCAGCATACAGTGTGGATGGTGTTAGATTCAAGAGTGAGTAGAGTATCAATGCCATGTGATACACCCAGCTGCACAGCCATCACACACAGCGAGCCACGGGAGTTAAGCTTCTTTTTTTTTCCCCTCCTCCAGACTGCACATTCAGAAGGTTACAAGAGTCCAGAAATGTTAAGGTTTGGAAAGAAACTAGAAATATTCAGGAGGAAAGAACTCTCACTTCCTGCCTCCTTCCCCATTTTTAAAAAGCAGCGTGGCACAGAAAAAAAAAAAATGAGAAGAAACAGCTTGGAGATTTTTTTTCTTTTTTATTCCTTCTGAATAATAAGGCTAAGTTGGGTTTCTTTTGTGGACATCTGCAGTTTAAGCAAGTACATGAAAATTAAACTAAAACTTCTAGCCCTCTCAAGTTCTTCATTAATTGGTGCAGTCAAGGAAACAGGAACTACATGAGCATTTTAGAATCCTAGTGATTCAGGTGTGTCTGTGGGATAGCCAGTTTCGCTTGTGACTACAACCTTGAAGCTGAACCTTGTACCCTAAAGTTAGGCTTTATACTCAAAGTTACTTTTGGTCCTTGATATTCCGCTATCAATCTATATTTTCTAAGAAATGTATTTGCAAAGATGTTTCCTGTGATTATGGTATCTCACATTTTAATGTGAGATATGTATTGACACAAAATTTCTGAAACCTAGAATTTTAATCTTCCTCTTTGTTTATATGTGAAAAATAGACAGTTTCTATCTTCATCCTTTCACTTTTCCCCCTTGTTATTTTAAAATTATGTCAACAAACAAAATACACACACCCACTATAGTATACAGTTACAGCTGTAATAGGAGGATGCATTGTCATAATTCAGAAGCAATGAATTCACAAGTTCATGGGTTTATCAAGCAGTGCTTCTTATATGCTAACTAAATTATGCATTAAATATTTCACATTTGTAAAGAAATAATTACAGTTTGGCTCTGATAAGTAGATAATTACTAAATATATTTCATTTTTTCCCATAATTAAAAAAAAAATCCTGAGACAAATCTAAAATCTTGTTCTCCCACTCCTGTGGCACTATTCTGCTCATGTTTGAAAGACAAATCATCACTAAAGCCCCTTTTTTTTAGCCTGCTAAAACTGTGTTTTGACTCTGGGATATATGAGGTATTGAAGACAGCATAGTGAACATGTTACTGCAAGGCCTCTAGGAGAGGTCCATGCAATACCCTGTCCATGGACAATTTCCTTGAGCTAATTTCACTATAAAACCTCCAGGATCCTGTCTCTGATATTTTTTCATATGGTTTTCTTACTGTAAAAAACAAACAAGCGAACAAGCAAAAAAGTCTTTCTGGCAGCAAATGCAGCCTCGAAAAACAGTGCAAAATTCAAGCTCCTCCACTGCAGCTAAATATATCAACTGGTAGAATGTGCACTTCTTTGAGATCACTGAATCAAGTTGGAAGGGACAGCATGACTTCCAGATGTCTCTTTTGATTATTTTTTTAAAATTAGGAGACAGGCTTCCTCTCTTGCAGACAAGTGTCCAGGTCCTAAACCAGCTCCCTTCCTCGTACGCACTATACATCTGAACCGTGAGCATCATCCGCGGGCAAAGCTCCCGCCGCAGGCGGCGAGTGCCGCACACTCAGACCTCAGGAATTTACTGCTCGTCTCACTCGGTACAGCATCATATACCCCGGTCCTGGTCTTGTGGTGGGGGACACGGACTGACTTCAGCCGAAGCAGATCCTAGCCCCGAGGAGATGGGATATAGTTCTTGAGTAGTCTGACCTCAGGGCTGGCCCTGCTTTCGTGGGATGAGGGACCCGTGAGATCCCTCCAACGTGAATCCTCCTGCGGCCCCAGCGTGCAGGTTGCATGGCCTGGGTGGGGATGAGGGGCAGCGAGGGCCATAGAGGTGCCATGGAGATGACAAAAGCTGATGTTTTGGCCATAACCGATGGCAATTCCATATTTCAAGTATGAGATTGAACTGCCCGCATGAGACAATTTCACCTCTTGGAATTTGAGAGTGAAATCGAATGACCCATTGACTTTGATAAAAGATTTTCTCTGGAATTGTTTTTGTTCCAGAAAGTGGAGAAAATGAGTGGAAGAATTTTGCTAGCAATTGTTTATCACTTGAGCCCTTATCTGGGCATACTCGACAAGTGCAAACACGGGCATTCTTCACCCCGGGCCGTGAGTGTCTGCCCTACGCTACCTGCAGCTCTGCTGCACGTTGGCCACAGCAAGGCGGCTACAGCGTCAGGCCACTCACTGGGCGCCCTGCATGCGCACGAGGAGAACCCGCCGCGCCGGACAGGGACTTCTGACCCCACAGGTTATGAAAGGGAAGCGGTTCCTCAGCAACGATGCTCCTAGGAAACTGAAAACTTTGCAAAAAGTGCCCTAAGTCTGCAGCGGGGTGAAAGCCTGCTAGCTTCCAGGGAACTGCTGCAGCATTTCAATCACCTTTTCCTTTTCTTTCTAAAACAAACCTCATAAAGCCAGAAACGAGCGGCCTCTCCTTAGCCCTGCTCAGCTCCCGGGGGGAAGGCCCCGCTTCTCCTGCCCCGCGCCAAGGGGCCCTGCAGCCGCTGTGCTGGCAGGATCCGCGCGTGACCCCGTTTCGCGGGACAGCGCGGCCCCGCGCCGCGCTCCGCTCCCGCGGGACACGAGGCCGCCCGGGCCGGCC
>VWPW01007396.1:1293249-1321460 GCA_013389825.1 Crypturellus undulatus
GGCTCCCGCGCGCCGAGAGGGAGCGCGGCCGGGAGCGGGGCCGGGGCTGGGAGGGCCTGCGGGGCGCCGCGGCTGCGGCACTTGTTGCGGTGAAGGAGCGGGGCCGCGTGCGTGGAGCTGCCCTGCGGGTTCCCCGTCCCGCGCCTGGCCCGAGTGCGCGGCCTCGCTCCTCCACAGGCGCCGGCTTGTGCCTGGATCCCAGCTTGTGCTTTTGGGAGTGCCGTTGCTGCTCTCAGTTACTCAATTTAACTCCTAACAGCTTCTTTTCTTGCCTTTTTTAATTTTATTTCTTTTTATTTTGCAATACTGCTGCAGCTCGTTGCAAGCACAGTATGTCAAGTACCTGACCTGCCAGAAAGAAAAGCCAAACAACAAAAAACCTGAAGCAGCAGCGAGGCCTGGGCAGCCGCAGGTAATGTGTGACACACCTGCGGATGTTGGAGGGTTGCTGTGGGTAAACAGCTTGCATCAGTGGCGCTGACACCTCCTGCGAGCGCCCGCTTGCCTGGGGAAGCTCCTCGGGCTTACAGGGAATAGGAAGCGTGTGAGTCAAAAAGATGTTTATTTCCGAGTATTGAGGCTTCATGAGGCTGCATGAGGAGTGAGCACTCAAGGCCTTGAATAAAACCAGGAGATGTGTTAGACTAAGGACAAGAGTGCCCAGCTTGCACAAGTAGATAGTAATGGACTGCTTTGCTGTGACTTTCTGTGTTTCTCATTCCTGTGATTGAGCTACCCTGAAAACAGGGTAGTGTTACATCTCACAGCTCTTGATTTGGGGAATGTCTTTCCTCTTCTTCGTTTCCTTTTAATAGAAGGATGTGCTCTTGTTCTGGTCTTGGTGTGCTTCATCTTGCAGTGTAGAAATACAGTACAGCAACAGGCACAGGGTTGTAGGTGGGAAGCAGCCCTCTGTGCCAAGAATACTCCCCCAAACCAGTTTTGGGGGTTGTCTTTATCTCTAACCAGCCTTGCTCTGCGTGGTTTGTGGGCTTGGGTCCTGAGTCTTTTTGGGATTGCCGCAAAGTACGTGCACCCCTGGCCTGAGGAGCAGAACACAGCAGGTCCTTGAGCTCCACTCTGTTAGAGGTTGTGTGGGGCTCTCTGTGATCTCTTGGTCTCCGTCCTGTCAGGAAGCCCTGCTTTCTAGATCCTCTCACACTGACCTTGAAGGAAGCAATGCTGTGGATGTGCTTGTAGGCTTAGCTGAGAGGACAAGAGTGGTGGGTCAAGCTTCGGCTGTGTGCGATGAGCTCTAAGGAGGCACTGCTGCATGTTGGCTGCGTGTTGCAGTGTAGCTATCCACGGGGGATTAGTAACATCTCTGCAGAGTCCCCAGATTGCACCACTACTGCATGTGCATTGGTATTTCTGAGGGGCTTCAGCCCCTGGCACGGTCAGCCTGATGTTTGGTGGAAGGTTTAAGGCTTAAAAATGGAAGGATTAGAAGTTAATTCAGAGATTCCTCTAGAGGAATCATTCCGTCCTGACATGGTCCCTTCTGCAAAAATTCAGTTTGTGCTTTTGCCTTAGCTTGTGTTGTGTCCCCTGAAATGTAGCCCAGTAGGACTCATCAAGGAGTTTTATTTAACTTGTGGGCAGAGTAATTGGACTGTGCGAGAGGGTACAGCAGGATATCTTCCATAGTTGGAAGAACAGCAACACTTGGGGATGGGGATGGCTTGTTATGGGTATAAGTGTATAAACTCAGTGCACTTCTGTCAGGAAAATGGTTGCTTTCTAGAGTATATGTTATATGCAGATTTTATGTTTGTTTCTCTTGTGAGCATTTCCAGTGAAATCTGTTCTTCAGAAACAGTAACAAGCAGGGCATGGATTTTTCCCCTTTCTTTCTCTTTCCCCTTCCAAGTTTTTACCTTGTTCTGTGCCTCACTGCTTTTAATTGCAAACTTGAACTAGATTTATGTGTTATCAGGAGAACTTCCTATGACTCTTGCCTGACTAAACACTGATATGTGTAAGGAAAAATCTGAAGTGATGGTCTACGAGGAAAGATAACATGTTGTCAAAGCCGAAGAAACACAAAAGAAAGTTTAAATGTGTGTCCTGTTAATACTTAAAGCTAAGTTGATTCTGTTGCTTATTTCATACAAGTTTTTTCCTTTGATGCGTAACATTAAAGAGGAAAATACTGTTTTGTCCTTGCTCTTGATGAAATAATATCAAAAATATGCATTCAAGGGAAAACTGCTCTGCAGTATGAAATATTAGAAATGCTGAAAACATTTAAAATGCTAAAAGAGCTCAAGTCCTATCCTGTATGCAAAAAGTGAGTTGCTAGTTATGTAGAAAATGCCACCTAGGAAGAGCTGAATCTTGAGGAACACCTTGTGTTCAAGTGTGGCCTATGGATGCCGTATGGACATTTCCTGATGTCTGGAGGAAAGAAGTAGAAATTAAATATTTTAAAATAAAAATGTCATAGCTAATAAAGATGCTGTTTTCAAGATGAAAGCAGGGCATGGTGCATGTATGTTCTTATGGAACATGGGAAATAGAACCCATTTACATCACTGAAGAAATTGTCCTTAGGAATCTGTTTTCCATTCAAAAGTATTTCCAAGAGAAACCATAAGCCTTCCTGGGAGGTAAGGGCTCAGGGCAGATCGATTGACAGGAGTCAAACTCCTAACAGTGATTCTTGTCTCTTGTTACAACTCCAAGTGTGCTTAGCATTTTTGGTGTCTCGTTTCTCATAAGTAGAGCAGACTTTCTGCAGGGATGTTCTGGAGGATTGTGATCCTCCATTTTTGTTTGTGGGCAAAAGAACTATGACGACTTGTAAGCAGCCTTGGAAAAATGATTTAATTCATGTAGGGGCATGGATATGGGACCTTTTAAGGTGAAGTGAACCATTAATGTAGTGAATTTAATTAAAGTTTAACTACTTAAACACTGGGTCACAAGAATGTTAACCTAGCATGTTAGGGGCTCTCTCCAAGTCTCACACTTGGTTTAATTGGAGCAAAGAATACCTCCTGCTTTTTGTAACGCTCAAGTACAGTGTTGCAGTGTTTAAACCTGAGTTTGTCACTGAGCTTTCCTGTTCCCAAATAGGTTTTGCCTGCTCTTGTGTCAAATCAGATATCCTGCAGTCCGTGGTGGACATTGCTCTTCTGTTGCTCTCCAGTCTCTCCCACTCTCCAGTGGGTTGCTCAGGCTTTTTTGTGATAGTTAAACTGCTCCTTTGATCCTTATTCAACTAAAGAAGTAAAGTTGTTGATATTTAAGTGTTCCAGCTGGATGCTCCTTGAGGGTTTTTAATATACTGCTGCAAGATTAAAACTGCACAAATTTCCTTTAATAGTGGAACAAAAGGCTTTTGGTTGCCAAAGTCTGGAGTTCAAAGCTGCATCTTACAGTTTGAACTCTGCATTAAAGCTATAGCATAAAGTAGACAGCTGCATTCCTTCTTCAATATCAGGAACATTCTGGGTGGTGTAACTCAAGCTCTGTACTTCTGCTTCCACTTTGCCTGGTACTTACCTGTCTTGGGCTGCTGAGAGATACCAAAGGAGGAATCTGAAGCCCCCAGTAGTAGTGGAGCATTTCAAAACAACCCCATGAGGTAGCGAGGTCTGATTACCCCTGGTTTAATGCCTGGAAAACTGAGGCTGAAATTTGTGACAAGTCTGGGAATGCTCACAAGAGAGTGCCTGTCTTAGCGAAATAAGACAACAGTTTTTGGGAAAACCCCAAATCTACTCTGTATTCATGAGGAGTTTCCCGGGCTGGGTCCTGGCATTTCTGTTGTGACACAGTACCACAACTTGCTTCAATGAAACCGAGTGCAGCTCAGCATAAGGAATAAAAATGCTGGTGTAAAACTGCTGAAATTGAGATTTACCTATTTCTCAGTTCTCGGGATAAAACCACATGCATAGCTCTAGGGTACCTTGATGCTGGTATCTGCCCCTATGCTGTCTGATGCTCCCAGCGACAGATCTAGATCAAGACCTGGTGTGGAAGTTGTATCAGTAAAGCCTTGAAATGAATGCTAGTCTTTAGTGTAAAGTATGTGTGTGGAAGGATCATTTTGATTAGCCATCTTGCACCTTAAGCAACTTAAACTTTTGTGGCAAAAAATTCTGCTTTAGAACTGCTATTGTCACAAGTATCCTTGTCCCCAGTTCTGGTCAGGATCCTGCTTTGCCTCTCTACCCTTGAAGATACTACATTTCCACTTGGACATTGGCTGGCTTCCATCTTGTACCTCTGTCCAGAGGTGCTGCTGAGAGTCACACCAGACTGGCAAATTTTGGCACACTGTGCACTAAAATTCTGATAAAACAGAGGTATCGCAACCATCCTCTACATTCCTGATTAACGTAAGTAGAACTGATATCTGATTTGTAGGTGTGAAGAGATGGACATCATCTTATTCTGCATTCACATGAATTAGCTTACCAGATTTCCCTTTCTAGTTGTCTTAAATGCTTCTATAGCATAAGCAAATATTGTTCAAACACTTTCAATCTTACCACATGCTTCCTTGGCCATATCCTGTGGCACAGAGGCATCAGTGTACAGACAAATATATGAAACATAAGAAGAAGGCATGTGAGAAGTCAGGGTACAATATGAAAGAGTAAAAAGTGGAATGTGTGTGAGGAGATGGCTTCCAGACAGGAAGAGGAGGAAGAAATAATAAGCAAAAAATTGTAAGGAATTAAAAATGGGAAATGTGCGCAGAAGGAGTGTATTTCTTGATATCTTCATTGCATTCCCATTGTAGTTTTCTAAAGTAAGATTTAACCATTGGCTAATGATTTCCAAGTGTAATTGCTTCTAAAAGAGTGAGGAAAAGGATCTGCTAACAAGCTGGAGTCAAACACAAGAGCTCGGTAACTGTCCTTGGTGTTGTGTATTACTGAGATTTTTTTTTTTTTTTTAAGTGGGTGTATGCATAGTGCTCTGATTACAGTTTAATGCAGACTTGAGTGCTACTTTTTAAAAACACTGAGAATAGCAGCAGAGAGCCCAAAATATCTGGGTAGATATTGGAGAAGCGTGGAAATGGGTAGGCTGTAGCTCTCTTCTTGCACGAGGGACCAGTATTAGGCTAGGTGCAGCAACAAGAGTAACTTGTGTGTCAGGACTGAGTGCTCTGCATCATAACTGTGACCTCTCCATGGAGTAGAGTGATGTTTTACAGTCTCTTAATTCCAGCAGTTGTGCCATCTTCCTCCTCTGATTGCCCTGATGGAGGAACAGAGGGATCAGCTGATAGCAGAGTGCTGAGACCTGGACTGGCATCTCTTCATGCTGCACTTCAAAGATTCTTTCTAAGCCTTCCTGTCTTTCACTTATTCTGAGGGCTTTACTGACAGGACCAACAAAGCATGTTGAGTCATTGGCTGTCTACATACTATAAAATTTCTGTAGCCATTTAGCCTATCTTTCTACTTGTCATACGCTCAACAGAGCTATCTCTGAAAATGAGAGTTACCACCCATTAAATGGAAGTAACTTTCCTGTCTTTTGTTCACCAAGACAATTAATATTTTACTTTTCAGTGAAAAGGCTTGAAAAGTGAATAGTCTGAAAGAAAGATAAGCAGTGACTGTGAGTTAATGTCCTCATTCTTGAGTAGGTTAGCAGTGTGAAGCAATATATTCTTGAAGTTGCCCAGACTTGATGGGAAGCTTCAACAGAGCATACGTAGCTAGAGTGATGTTCCGCACTGATTGTTGTGTGAAGGGCTGTAAGCGATTGAATTAAATTCTATTTTAGTTCTGTCTGTTGGAGACAAACAGATGTTGTCAGCCTCTGAATTGCAACTTAGAGGAGCTAATGAAGACACTGAAGTGGGTTTGGGTGGATATGAGAGATTGACTCATATCTGGGTTAGGAGAAGGAACTGTGCTAGGAGACTTGGGGCTTGTTTGTGTTGTCAATCAAGTCAGATCAGGAAGGCTCCAAAGTATAATGGCTGATTTACTTATTTTTGCATATCTTCTGCTATGGACATCCTCCTGCTAGGACTGAAACACCTAGTTCTGAAACACCTAGCTCAAGCAGACTCTCAAGGGAGGTCAGGCAAGTGAGATGAATGGTGTAGTTTTGCCATATTTTATCCTCAGCGGTGAAACCTAAGTGGTTTATTCCCCTTTTCCACTGGTTGCTGATTCCCTCTATGCTTTCCAATCTGCAGCCCCTTTGAAGTAAAGGTGTGCTTTTCAAGTGGTTTCTGGATTATGCTCTAAATTAGATGGATGAAATTATTTTTTTAACTTTTTACTGGAGATAACTCTTGCCAAGTTGTAATAATCTGTCCTGTAGTGCAGCACCACAAATGACTGTAGGAGATGAACTGCAGTGACATGTCAGGTGGGAAAGTATCTTTCTCTTGGCCCCTAAGTGTGTGATACTTTCTGAGTGTACCCAGAGGCACTCTTATTTTTGGAAACCCTCCTCTGCACAAGAAGATAGGAAGGATTAATTGCATGTGGAGGTGCCTACTTGGGAATCTGTAACAATGGAAAGGCAGAGGCATGGGTGTACTGACAAATATGTGAAACATAAGAAAAAGGCATGTGAGAAGAGAGGGTACAATATGAAAGAGTAAAAAGTGGAATGTGTGTGAGGAGATGGCTTCCAGACAGGAAGAAGAAATAATAAGAGAAAAATTGTAAGGAATTAAAAATGGGAAATGCAAGAAGCTTTGTCAAAAGTCGTGAAATCTAAATTGGTGAAAGTCTCTTTAAAGGTTTTATGTTCAGTTGTGCATAAATATATGATACTTGGAATCAATTTAGATATCTTTGTAAGAAACTGGAAGGAACAGAGCATGAACAAAACATAAATGGAGAAACAGCTGCAACTTACTATTAGAAGCTGACATATAGGACCATCTGCAGAGCAAATCCTCCAGTTAGCCTGATTTGCTTATTTTGTGGGGGAGGAAAAAAACTGCAATAGAACAGAACTAAATATTTGGGATTCTGACTTCTCTTGTAAGGATCTCCGGATTTGGGGTCTTTCTGTGCCCCCATAGGTTTGTTAACATATGAAGATTTTGTTTTCTTTCTATGTCTGTATGCTAATGAAAGGCATAGTTTGTTCTTGGAAAAACTACTTAGCAGAATGGGAAGCAGGTACCTTCCTAGTTCCAGAGCTGTGGAGGTAAGAGCACAGAGAAATCCCAGCTCCTGAAGGAGGCTTGGGAGGAAGTTCTTCAGTCTGAAGATTTTTTTGTTTGTTTGTTTGTTTTTGTTTTGTTTTGTTTTTGCTCTTCCTCCTCACTAGCCTTCACCTCCTAAACTAGCTCAAGATTTAGTTAGTATTACCTAAGGAAAAAAAAATGGTTAATGGATCAGTGAAGGGAGATTACCCTGATATTCCAATAACTCAAGAAAATAACCTTTTATTTCTGTCGCCATTTGGTTTCCTTGAGCAATCATGTATTTTGATTGATACTTTAAATTGTTGCATGTGAAATTACTGATTATACTTGATTGTATTGTAAAGCAGAAAGATTTTTTTTTTTTTTTTTTTTTTTTTCCCCCTGATGAAGACAGGCAAAAGCCACTGATCTTCCTTTTTCTGTCTCATGCAATGTGACCAAACTCAATTAGGAAAATCTTGAAATTGTATCATATGATAGATATGATGGCCTTTGAGCCCATGGCTACTGTTTTGTCCTCTGTAAGTCTTGCAACAGGAATGTTGTCTATTGTTTAACCTTTACAGCAATGGACACCCAAGCTAGTTCCTGAGGGAATAAAATTCACACTGTAGAAAAAAAAAACCCTTTGAGGGGAAATTCAGAGTCCAAAGCTATGTGAGCACTTCTAGATGATGATGATGTGTGACTGTCAGAAGAAGTGTCTATTTCTTTAAATCTGAATGAAGTAAATCACACTCATGGCTAAGCTGCTTGCTTAGCTTTCATAAAATTGCAGTGGTCCTGGGGAAAGTATGTGGACACAAAGGTAAAGTACTTCCACTCATTATAGTCCTGGTACTTCAAAGTTCACCTGCTGGAAACTATGTTTCTGTGGGAAAGTCTGTGAGATAGATCAGATACTGTTGGCCTCTCTGAACCCTTCAGTTATGTACTTTAGCTTTCTCCCAACCTCCAAGACTTCTCCCCTATTTTGGGAGCTTGTTATGAGACTGAATCAATCATCAGGCTAGGCATCTACATCAAAGGTGCTGGCAGTTGGTTACCAGGTGCTCTGGGTAGTAGCTAGGGGAGAGAAAAGGGAAGTTGGAGATGAAACTCCTTGAGGAAGAGCTTTAAACATCTTCCTCAAGAGGAGCTGGATCATGACCTACAGCTTCACTTTTGCCTCAAACTGTGGTGAGATTTACTTCAGCTAATGGTCCAGAGGGGTCTGCAGTTGTATGGCTAACTGTGCAACACAAGTTATCCAGGGCTGCCCTCGTAGCCTCGAACTCCAGCAGCTGCATAGCCTGTGTTGCTGGAAGGTACCTATGACAATGCTGTTTACAGTGTAAAATGAAGGAATGACAAGTTTGACTGAACCTGTATAGGAGTTTTAAATATCTAATATCATCCCTTTCTCCCAAGCAGAGTTACTTTAAAACAACATACAGGTGTTTTGGTTAAGTTTTCTGTAAGTTACTGCTAAGGCTGGCTAGCTGCATTTTTCTCTTGAGAATTTTTGAGGCTCTAAATAACTGCATCTATCTTATTATGTTTTTAAAAGTACCTTATTTTTAACCACTGTTTTCTGTTATCCTTTTGTTACTGTTGGCAAGCTTCCAGAAGTCATAACTTTATAGCACTTAATGCCATCTTCATCACTTCTCCCTATCTATTTTTTTCCTTGCTGATGCTTGCCAATTTCATGGGTCAAATAGATCTAAAGTCACAATATTTTAATCTGTACTTAAGTGTAATCATTTTCATCCTGATACATGAATTACTAATTGTCACTTTATGACTGTTTATGGGCAAAACCACACTAGACTAGCAGTCAATGTTGTATGATTGCAGTTTATTAATTACCTCTATTTTATGCCACTTTTGGTGTTTTTTCTTTTGATTAATCTTTCTGTTCATTTGTCTTATCTTAGGTCAATAATTAAAGCAAGAAAATGGATTGGGGAGCTCTGCAAACCATTTTAGGAGGTGTGAATAAACACTCCACCAGCATCGGAAAGATCTGGCTCACGGTCCTGTTCATCTTCCGTATCATGATCCTGGTTGTGGCGGCAGAGAGAGTCTGGGGAGATGAACAACAAGATTTCGTCTGCAACACTCTGCAACCTGGGTGCAAAAATGTTTGCTATGACCACTTTTTCCCCATCTCTCACATCAGACTCTGGGCCCTGCAGCTGATCTTTGTCTCCACACCTGCACTGCTGGTGGCCATGCATGTGGCGTACAGAAGGCACGAGAAAAAAAGGCAGTTCAGAAAGGGAGATCAGAAATGTGAATATAAAGACATTGAAGAAATCAGAGCACAAAGGTTTCATATTGAGGGCTCCTTGTGGTGGACATACACTGGTAGCATCTTCTTCAGACTGGTTTTTGAAGCCGTCTTCATGTATGCCTTTTACTTCATGTACGATGGGTTCCGAATGCCTCGCTTAATGAAATGTAGTGCTTGGCCCTGCCCCAACACGGTAGACTGCTTTGTTTCTCGACCTACTGAAAAGACAGTGTTTACTATTTTCATGATTGCTGTGTCCAGCATTTGCATTATGTTGAATGTGGCTGAATTATGTTACTTGTTAGTAAAATTCTTCCTTAAGAGATCTAGAAAGGTTGGAAATCCAAAACATCACCCCAACCATGAGACTAAAGAAGAAACCAAACAAAATGAAATGAATGAGTTAATATCTGATAGCTGCCAGAACACAGTCACAGGATTTTCAAGTAGCTAAAGTGATGTGAATGTTGGTATTCACTCTTTTTGGAGTGAACTTTTTTCTCTAAAGGCTGCAAATAAAATCTGTAATACTTAAATAGCTTAAGTTGGGAGAGACTCTGATACAGAAATTCAGGTGCGATTTACACCTGTTTGAAAAGTCAGGGCAGCCTCAATATGTGAATTTTATCTAAGGATTAAATAGAGAAGTGTATTTTTCTATGAATATCCTTACAAGTTGACTATGGTGAGTGGGGGAAACCCACTACCACCTTTATACTAACATAGCTCCTAAAAGCTGTATATGCAACAGTAATAAGAACAAGACTTTCTGTAATACTAAAATATCTAGATTGGACTATTTGTAATAGTGATAGTTTTTACTTATGGACAGACAACTAAAATATTTTTGTAAAATATAGGATTCAATGTTACTCAAGGTGTTATAGTGAATATTTGACTCTTTTTGACCAGGTGCGTGCAGATGTACCAATAACATGTACAGATCTAGCCTACAGATCTCTATTAATACATCTTTGAAAGCCCTGTTTGGTATTTGGATGGGCAGCTCATGCACCTATACCCTACCTGCCATGGAGGGAGTTGTGTGAGTTGGCCACACTGAGTGGGGCAGTTAGGTCCTGAGAGCAAATTCTAGCCTTAAAACTGCATGGCACTATAGATGCAGCCAAGGTAGATCAGTTTTNGAATATTTGGTACATCTGCATGCACCTGGTCAAAAACAGTCAATAACATGTATTAATAGAGATCTGTAGGCTAGATCTGTACATCTTTGAAAGCCCTGTTTGGGATTTGGATGGGCAGTTCATGCACCTATACCCTACCTGCCATGGAGGGAGTTGTGTGAGTTGGCACACTGAGTGGGGCAGTTNTTAATACATCTTTGAAAGCCCTGTTTGGTATTTGGATGGGCAGCTCATGCACCTATACCCTACCTGCCATGGAGGGAGTTGTGTGAGTTGGCCACACTGAGTGGGGCAGTTAGGTCCTGAGAGCAAATTCTAGCCTTAAAACTGCATGGCACTATAGATGCAGCCAAGGTAGATCAGTTTTAAGTATCTAGCAGAGCTGGTATAAATAGTCTTAATTTTTACTTACATACTGCCAGTCTTACAAGAATTTAGGTAATTTTATGTAAATAGTCCATTTAGCATGTGTTGACTTTAATGTATTAACTATATATTAACTATACTTGTTTCTTTATACTGTATCACATCATAGAGTCTTTTTGCTTTTAATTTGTTTTCTTTTTTTTTTTTTTATGGTAGACTGATGGTGCTGAGGTATGGAACTAGGAGCTATTTTATTTGAAGGGTATGCAAAAAATGTCAAAAAATGGAAATGGGATGAGTCTTCTGAATAAAAGGCCAACACTTTAACATTCTCTGATAGAGTGAAAGTCTATATGTGAATGCATAAGTATCTTTTTTAGTGACAAATAACTATTCAAGTAAAGCACTTGTGCTTATAAAAGATTGCTTTTGCATAGGCACTGTACATAACTGATGCACTGCCCTTTTAGCTTGCCCTAAACACCTGTCTGAAACCTCTGCTATTTTCTTGCCCCTGCCTTTGTGCAGGCATTAGAGCCCTGAACTTTTGCAAAGGGGATGCCCTTGAAAACAAGTCCCCTGATGGTCAAAGCAGTGTAGTGCAGTAGCTAGATACTTGTGCTTCTCTCACCTTTCTTTTTCTTAAAAAGAGCAGCCAGGAGAGCAGGCAGCTCTCCTGAGGCTGGTTGGTTCATGACACTGCTAGAAATGATTTTTATTTTATACTGGTGCACATGGTTTTGAAGTGGGGAGCAGCTCTTTGAAGGGATCTGTGCAAGTATCAAAGAGCAGCCATCACTTGCATTAAGCTTGGTCCATGAGCTGTGCCCTCTTTGAAAATTTACTGCTGTTGCATAATACTTGTGAGTACCTATATGGGGACACAGTGTTCAGGGTTTGTTGTTTTAGGGGTCACTAGTCCTCTCAGGGCTTGCAGGCACAAGCAGCAGGAGTGTGAGGAGCAGTGGAGAGCCTGATCTGCTGCCTGCTGTTCACTTCTACTCTTCCCTGAGCAAACACCAGGTCTTCCCTATCCTCACAGCAGGTTTCCTTTATTAATCTCTGTTGTGAAAAGAACTTTTGCAGGGTCTTCTAAACTTGTTCACCAGCAAGGTTGAAGGAAAATTTACACAAGGCACTGCAAATTAACATGCTTGAACCTTGTTCTCTGTCAGCTGAAAATACAGGGAGAAGGGGAGCGACGATGAGAATCTGTTTTTGTGGGTGTTGGTCAGACTACCCTCATCATGGCACCCTGTCTGAGCAGTGCATATCACTAAAAAAGTGTTATAAAGCTGTTACTTCAGTACAACTGTTACTTCAGCTGCTCCTTTGTAATCAGGAAGCAGTGCCTTGGCAGTACTTGGTCACCCCATCCCAGCCAAGTCTCCCTCCGTCCCGTCAAGGAACAAACATGTCCCCTGAACACCCATTGGCTGTAGGATGGTTACAGAGCTATTTTCATTCCAGACCTGTATTTCACAGAGCAACTCTGGTTATGGACTTTCATCCAAGGATTGCTGTGGATCACATACCATATAGGGAGTACAAATGGAGATTGGTTAATGATTATATCTCCTCCTGCCTTGTCACCTTTAGTGATCAAATCAAAATAGCCCTTTGCTAAGTGTCAGTAAGTCTGAAAGCACCTTAAGGCTCATTTTCATTTTATTCAGCTAGGGTAAAGGTATTCATCTTGGTATCTATTTTCTTGGTATCCATCACAAAGTGTGTGCCTGTTTAAGATCCAACTTGGGATATGACAATAGCTCAGGATATGACAACAGTTCATATCAGTTTTCTAGTGGTTAGATTTTTTCCAGGCTGCCGGTTCCCAGTGTATTGTTATATCTTACCTTAAATGAAGAAATGGGGCAATCCTGATACGTGCGTGCCGTGCACTGCACCATTACCAGGGTATGTGGGCAGGCAAATCGGTCAGAGGGAAACACACCAGGTTTGACCTGTGCTGAGGATTGCGATAACCCGAAGAGCCACAGTAAATGTATTGACTCAGCAAGAAAGACCTGTTGCCACAGAGGTGCTTGACTTTGACATTTCCTGTCACGCTACTCTGCAGTCCTCATCAGAGCCACCCATCCGCCTTTAGCCAACACATCTGCCTTCTCTTACTGCCAAGGAAACCTCCCCAAGCATCGCTGCCGCCTTATTCGCAGTTCCTGCCTGCTGCTCTGTCAAGCTGCCCTACCTGGGGCAGCATTGTGAGGAAACTGCAGCTCTGCTAAGAGCAGGTGCTGCTCTTGCCTCTCTGGGCCTCCTCCTGCCTGTCCCTCTCTGGCTGCTGCGGCCTGAGCGGGGAAGGCGGCTGCGTTGGCTGAGGCGTTGGCGGTTATTCCTTGCTGTGGAGGAAAACTGAGAAGGATTTGTTGGTTTCAGGCCTCCTCCCATGTCTCCCCGGGTTGGGTAAGGGTGCTCGTCACCTCCGAGCATGCCAGCTCGCCCCCTTCCTGCGGTGCAGCCAGGATGCGGCATGGCCTCTTCTGCTCGTGCCCCACAGCCTGGCCCGGGCTCCCACCACCAATCCCTGGCTCATGGTGACGGGCAGTCACCGACACCACTGTCGCCTCATATCTACGTGGTAGTTCAGGATGTTTCTGGAGTGGCAGCAGACTCAGTCGTCACCGCCCATCCCCAGCCACTCGTCCCCACCCTGTGATTCCCGTTGTTCTGCCTGGGGCAGAGATTGCTCAAGTTGGCCTCTGTGCCAAGGGATTAATCAGAGCCTCTGGAAAAAAGCTCTGGCAGGTCCCCCATCCCCTTGCTTTCTTATCCAGCAGCTGGAGGAAGGAAGAGGTGCCGCGTGGCCATGAGCACATGCAGGGCCAGCAGTGCAGGACGGACAGCATGGCTGTTTTTGCCCCTCTGCTATTACACAAACTGGCCGTCTATGCTGACCCCTCTGCACTCCCTTCTCCATCCTGCTCTCTTCCTCCCGGGCCAGTCCCCTGTGACCAGGGCTTGGCTTTCCCTTCCACCAAACCCCTTTGCATCCCTTCTGGACGGCGTGCTGGGAAGCACTAGCGCAGCCGGCACCAGGCAGACTTCTGCTCCCGATTGCACGGTATGATTTGCCAAACGCGGCTGTTACCTCTGCCTCCCTTGCCAAACCACGGCTTTATAGCCGCTGCCTCCTGCCGTTGCCACCTGCCGTGCCAGGGCGGCACTGCAAGGCAAGCGCCGCGGCTGCCAAGGCTGCCATTGTGGGGCACAAGGACTCCCTATGGCCTGCGAGCATCACCCGCAGCTCGGCTTCCGGAGTTTCTCCAGATGCAGCAAAAGGAGCAGTGCGGACCTGAGCTAAGGGCGGCTGCGAGCTCTGGCCTGGGGAGGTATCTCTCAAGGGAAGACCGAGGGACATGCTTGTAAAAGTTTGCATTCAGGTCCCCTTTTCTGATGTAAAGTCCATCTATCTATCTGAGTTGCTTGGTTTGCACAGACAAATTTCTGCTCTGCTCTGTGTAGCCTGTGCAGCCAGGGGGGTCTTTTACATCTGGGATCCTGCACTGTCCAGGCCGCTCCTTGTCCTCCAGGCTTGGAGACCATCTCCTCCTCAGCAAACGTCCTCTGAGAGACTTCGCACCCCTGACCACAGTGAGAGCGTTACCAGCGCGGGAACCTTTTGCCTGCTAGAGGCGACGCAAACCTGCGCCCTGCTCTTTCAGGCTTGCGTTTCAGGCCTCTTGCAGGCTTGCATTTCTCAGGTGAGGCACACGAACACAGACTGCACATGCGGACACCAGCCGCTACCGTGGGTTCTTCTGAGCAGAAGCACCTGGTGCTTTGCCTGACACACGGAGCCAGGGCTGCTGGGTCTGTGCGAGCAGAAGGCAGGGAGAGGCCCATGCAGAGGTCTGACAGCTGTCAAGTCCTAGCAAGGGCCCTGACTGGCTCCATGCTTCGTCTGTGCCAAGAGGCATGCGGAGGGGAGCATCACTCTCCACCTCCTGTCACTGCCCAGGCACCATGTGCCCATGCATCAGATCACCCCCCTCTGCCTGAATCTCTGCTGAACCTTCCTGCACCACTCGATGCTCACAAGATCATGTTGGCCTCTCCTGGGTGTTTGCAGAGGTGCCAGGACTTGATCCAGAGTTCCTTCTCATCACTCAGAAAAACCTTGCTGATCCATGGGCTTGGGCAGGCCTGTATGAAGGGTGGAGCTCCTTAAAAACCCCGTAGCATCATTCAGGCACTTTCTGTACAGCCCTTTTGCATTATCCAGCCCCATTTCACACAGCAGCTATTGGTTCCTCGCAGCATTTCCGTGAACTGGGTGTATGAGGCTCCCCATCCCACGTGAGTGCTGCCCATGCAGCCAGGTGTGCGCTCTGCGTACAATGCCAGCTGATTCACCCCTCTGACATGTACTCACCCCCTCAAAGCCATTTCAGCTGATTCCACTGATTTTCACTCAAGCTCCTGATTTGCTGACGCCCACAGAAAAGTTTGTCTCTGAGAGGGGGAAAGCTTGCTAGAATAGTCTGGCTTTTAAAAATTGTAAGTGCTTTTTTTCTTCTCCTGCTTGAATGTTGGGTGCCATTTACTTGTGCATCAGTCCAGGGAAACTTTAGAGAGGCTGGTCAGTGATGCAGTAGCATTTTGTGTCCTGCTGGGAGAGCTGAGCTCCTGACCCCTGAGGACTCCTGACCCGCGGGAATCAGGTTATTATATTCATTCAGACTGGGACAGATCGGATTACATTTGCTACTGCCCAGAGAAGCATGGTGCAACCTTTCTTCGTTAGCTAAAATACACAGAAAAATTGACTAATCTCTCTTGTTATCTCCCCCCACCCACCCCCAGTGTTATCTTTTAAACGATGCATTTCCAGAGGCCGCTGTGTCTGGGAGACACCTGGGAAGTCCAGAGAGTTACTAATCAGCGACAACAATAATGGTACTATTATATAAAGTATGACAATAACCTCAGGAAAGAATTGGACCTCTATTCTTGGACACTGCTTTATGATGTGTGAAAAAGCTGGGGAAAAAAAAAAAGCCACCAGTGAAATCTTTGGCCCAGGTAAAGTTTCCTGATGTCCCTGGTGCTGAAGGTCAGAACAACAAAGCAGGGTAGACTCATGCTGACACAGGAGGGAGTTTCATCTTGGCTGGTAACTTGGGTTCAATCACATCTTCCATGGAGGCAGCCAATAGTTCAGATAATGACAATAAAAACAGTCTAAGAGCATCCTACAGATCGTTAAATAGTCTGGCTGAAGGAAAAATAAATTCCCAATTATTCAGCTTCCGTTTTTTTATCTAGTCAAAATTTAACTATTAATTAACCTGCAAAGTTCCCCAGTGAGGTAAAGCTTGAGTGGGGAGCCCCAGGCGCTGCAGCCACCCAAGTGGGTCTCAGCTCCAGCCCTGCCGGAGGCACCCACAGAGAACTGCCTCACCCATGGGTGTCATGAGCCCGCGTGCTCAGCCTCACAGGATTTTTCTGTCATGTAATGACAGAAATGTAAACTTGCCCTCTTGCAGGGACCAGAAAGGTGTATTCACACAGAGTGGCAAGGAGATAAATCAGAGGTACCTTTGTATTTCTTGCTCACTGTGAAAAAACAGGGAGGGGGAATATTTAAAATGATAACTCTGTCCCACATCAAAGACCTTGAAACTGATAACCCTGAGACTGAACCTGCACTGACTGTATTGTATTTCATGCAGGCTGTGGAATTGAAGGGGAATACTGTGCAATTCAGGTGCACCGTCTGCTCCCAAGATTATTTTTGTGTTTATCTGCTGCTGTGTTTCTCTCTCATTTGCAGGAGAGCGTGTAGTAACTGTGAGGTGGGCAACCTGTGCTTCAAAACCCAAGGCTGCAATCCCATTTCTGCAAGGGACCGCCTGGGCCTGGCAGAAGGTTTTGGTGCTGCCGTGTCGGACCGAGGCTTCGCTGGGTGCTGGGCACCACGGACACCAGCAGCCTCAAGCAACTTACAGCAAGGACAAGAAAAGCCAGGGGTGCCCTGCAAGCTCACGGGTCACACTAAAAGTCACCTGGTGCATTTAAGTACCTCGAGGCTTGGGTGGCAGCTAAGTGGAGTTTTTCCTTATTGCACTTCTCAACGTAGGTGTCTGAAATTTATTTAAATCTATCTCAGTATCTAAATAGTCTTTTGGATCTAGTCCCAAACCTATCTAACCCCTTTATCACTGTACAGGAAAACCTTGGTTGGCACTCAAAGAGTTTGGCAGCCAAGGAAACCGTGTCAGCTCCTCACCAATGGCAGGAAGCATTTCGGAGCTGCAGCTGCCTTTTGCGCTGCTGTTGCGACATTGCCAAGTTCAAACATGATTCACCAGTTTAATTTACTTCCTAGGAAGCTAACCCTCACTCCTGCTTCTTTTAACAAATTTGGTTTCATACTGTGTCCCTTCTTACCTAAGACCTGGAAGGCATCATTCTATTAACCACGGGAAAAGTAATCACTGAAAAAAACACTTAATTAAGTGTTATTAAAACAGCACCAAATTCATCTTACCTTAATAGTACATTAGGAAGAAATGTTTTTTTTTTTTTCAAAACACACAAACCAAACATAAAGTAGATGTCATAGCAATGAGAGGTCAGAGGGACTTCAAGAGGTCACAGAAGCCCGTAAATATGGAGTGGGATCAAATTCACCTGAAGCGTATTTGTCTGGCATGGCTTGTTTGAAAGATAAGGGCTAAATTCTGTTTTCATTTAGGTTTTCTCTGCAGCAGAGAGGCCATTCAGATCGATCAAATTAATTTAACATTTATCTAGATAAATTCCTGTGGTAGATATGCTTCAGTTAGTGTAAACCTTGTACACATTATTTTAACTCCATTTGGTAAGCCATCAGTGCTGCTAAACCAATACTAACTTTGGGTAGACCTTCAGCACTAGCCAAGCTCGGAGATGGAGGCGGCCGAAACCTGGATAGGTATTTTGGGCATCAACTTTTGTTTCTTTTGGGAGGAAGTTCTTAAATTTGCTCTCTTAGAACTCCTGAAAACAGGCTTTGCTTTGGAGAAGCATTTTTGGCACCTTTGTGGCCACACGAAACGTGCCTCCTTGGCACACACTTGAGGGAGGCGCCTCTGCGTTTGGGCGAGCATTTCCTGCTGGTGGTGCCGCGCGCTGCTGCGGGGCAGCTGCCGCAGCTCTGTCCCCTCAGCACCACAAACCAAGCACCAGCCGCCTCCCTCTGCTGCAGGACGGAGGGGCCTGAGCCTGCCAGCGGGTGCGTGGGCAGGATCTGGCACACCACAAGATCCTGCCTTCTTTAGATGCGGAGCTGCCTGACGAGTTTTCTCTCCCTTTTGGTGCAGGGCTCTCCCCAAAAGCAGAAGAGCCCAGGTTGGACTCCCATTAAATTGCACACTTTTCCTTTCCAAGACAAGGGATGGAAGAAGGGAACGGAAGACAGACACTTGTAACTCTTAGCTACTGGGCAGAAAGAAATGAGAGCGCTGTGGGGTGCTCAGAGGACAAGGGATCCTAGCTCTAGTCTGGCCATTCCCAGTTCAAACCCAGCTCTAGCTGCCAATTCCAGCCAGGAAAGGCAATTCTGCTTCTGAGTCCTGCTCATTGCCTTTTATTCTGAGCAGTTGCAATGTAAAATGCATAAAAAAACATGAATCTGGACTCAGAGCTTCCTCCCCTGTCCCAGATGAGTTCTCATGTCTAAAAAAGCTTTCCCATAAGTGATCCTGTCCCTTACCCCTGTCATTTTGTCCCTCTGACTTTTGTGTTCCTCTCTGCCCAGGTGAATAAATTCTGTAGGAGAGGGGAGCTGGCCCAGGCTAACCCAGACCCTGGTGCTTATGACAGTGTCTGGGAGACGGACATGAAGGTTTGAGTTCTTTCAGATCAAGCAAAGCATAAAAAGACAAATTTCTAATCTAAGCACATTTAAGGCTAAGAGTGTTTCCACACTAGCATTTAAAAGGGTCAGCAACCCCCTGTTAAAACGATCTGCTGATTCTTTCTGCTCTTGTGTTTTGGTTGACACTGTGGAAGCAGCCTGGCTCCCTCCTGGGGGAGCTGAACCAGCAAAGGCAGCCTGGGGGCAGAGCTCAGGGGCTCCAGCTGCCTCCAGGGACTGCCCAGCGTAGCCTCTCGAGATGTGCATGCGGCGGCCCCGCTGTGTCCCCAGTGCCAGCACTTTCTGCAGGTTTGCTCTTGCTGGGCTGCGCTGCTTGCTAAAGTACGTACCCATAGCCCGTGTCTAGGCGGTTTGTTGGTTTTTCATGTAATGTATATTGTGCTACAGTGTAAGGTACTGTGCTGTATAACACAGGCAATAGAATAGGCTAAAGCCAGTCTATAAATGATGCAGATGTGAAAAAAAAAAGAGAGGGTCCTCCCCATCTGGGAGCTGGAGTTTGCTCCCAGGGTTCTTTATGCACTTTATATTAGATCATCACCACCAACTATTGCTCTTAAAAGAAAGAAACCTGCTCAGCTTTAGGTAGAAAAAGCTGTAGGAGTCTCACATGGAAGGAGCAGCTTCTGAGCTCTGTAGTCAAAGGAAGCGCAGTGGTCTAACATCAAGAGAGAGAGGAGAGTACAGCCACCCAGGGACATGGCTCTCCAGATGTCCCTGGATAGCCCTGAGTGTTGCATAGACATGTAATGCTGACCAGAAAGTGGTGGATTTTAAAAATCCAGCCTGTAGTTTCTAGTTTATTGGAGAGCATTGAAACAATTCCCCCTACATGTTCCTTCATCCTCAAACATAGATTGGTTGATTCCTGAAGCCAGACGGACCCCAAGTCTGTTACAGCACACTAAAAAAGGAAAAAGGAAAAATAATTTGACAGTTTTATTGATCATTATGGGATGTCCACATCAGCTGGAAGTGCCATTATTCTTGTGGGTGGTGCTGGATGCGTGCTGGGTGCCACAGAACAGGACTGCAGACGCAGTTAAGCTGGCCAGCTTACCTGCGTGCAGGTCACGCACGGCTGAAAGGGCATGAACGCTCCTGCTTGGTGCCAACAGCGTGTCCCTGAAGTGATGTATATGCATGTGTATTCTGCTGACTTTGAATGCACAACTCCTGTTCCAAGGAGGTACAATAGGCTACACGGCCATGCAACGTGTCTCAACACAGGGAGGATGACTTCATCTGAGAGTGAGGGCTGCGGTTTGGAAATAAAGTGTTTCATCAGCAATTGCAATCCCTGTGGGGAACTGGGAACTTTACCCATTTTAATCTTGCCTGGAATTTCCTTGTAGCCTCATGCAAATGTTGTCCATCAGAATAATTCCCATTAGATGCTATCTCTTTTGGAACAGTAGAAGCTATTGCAATCGAATTACAAGCACCCATGCCTGGTACTCTGCCCATAACAATAAAATACAGAGCCATAAAACACATTGTGCTGCTTAGACCTGACATCTGTTTCCTCAACCTTGACATCTACAGAGTTGATATAAAGTTGTTTTAATCCCATTTTTCTGTTATCCAAAGAAAGAGCCTTGTAGAACTCAAGCCATCAGCCAACCTGTATTACCAAATGCCAGAGGGGCTGTTGTGCCAGTCGTGCAGGTGCCAAGAGGTTCATCCCACACTGAGCAAGTCATAGCAGTGCCAGATCTCATTAGGGTTTTGAACTCAACCTGTGGGTCATAGGGATTTACATTTCTCCTCCTTTTTTTCCCTTCCATCTTCCCTGAAAGACCATCCTGCCTGAGAACTGCCCTTTTCCTGCTATTTACCTTTGGGAAAAAGCAGGCATAACCATGTGCCACGGCAGGCCACCATCCAATTTTTCACACCTTCCTCAACCAGGCAAGCCTAGTCCTTCACACATTGTATTGAAAAGGACTCTGCAACCAGGTGAGAAGTCCCTGTGTTTACAGCAGAAGGACTGTGAGCCTAGCGCTGTCCGCAGCATCAGAGGAGTGAGGGATGAAAGTAGACCTGCAAAAAGTTGGGAGTTATCCTGGGGCTATCCCTTGGGCATCCTTGCACAGCTGTGCTCTCCATGTGTGCAGCTGTGGACAGCTTGGGTGGCACCCGGGAGTCTGTGTCACTGCACATGGCAGAGAAGGGACACAGGATGATGCAGCACTCAAGGCAAGACCTAGCCACTGGCAGAAGTGACTATGGGCTGACCTGGTGAGAAGGCTCCAGTCAACACAACGCGCTTTTACCTGTAGTGTGCGGTTTGGGTGTTTTCCCTTGAGAGTGTCCCAAAGCACTCCAGGCTCTCTTTGAAAATACTGCCTTTTTATGCAGTGAGATAACAAAAAAAAATGTTGTTGTTGTTGTGTGTTATTTGTTTTTTATTATTATTTTATGTATTTATTTATTTTGCATAGTCAATGCATTTTGCCACCATTTACTCATAAGAAAATAAATTCATACAGGAACCACATAGCAGCAGGAGCATTTTGGTGCTAGGACAGAATTCCAAATGAGAGAGAGCTTCACCCTGTCAGAAATGTATTTCCTAAAAAAATAAATTATTTATGCATAAAAGTGCCCCTAACAGGACACCAAGTACCTGCTTAGTTGGAGCCCTCCACTTTTGCCAGTAAGTGCTCAGAGTACATGGGTAGTGCAAACATTGGAGAAGACAGTGCTCTTCTTAGCTGTCCACCTTTCCCAGCCTGAAGCAAATCACTTTATGAGGTACTTGAAGGGCGAGTGGAGCGCTCTGCATCCAAGGACAGTCTTTTCTTCTTCCTCTTGGGGTGTGCTGGCTGAAAGGGATATTTCTTTCCTCTGCCTTAGAGGATGTTGTAAGCCTCAATGCAGACATAGCCTAGAAGCAATCTCAATGGCATTTTTAGAACGCTACCGTGTGGCCCTTTTCCTGGCACTTCTTGGCAGAGTGGCTGCAGCTCTGCTCCTGTGTCTACAAGATCCTTTCTCACAGATTTCCGAAATGAGCTGTGCTGGGACTTTTGCAATAAACACAGTGACCAAAACCAAGCTTTGTGATAAAGGTGACTGGAACATTTACCTTCCCTGGGACTCCATCACCTTTTGAAGCCTGAAATCAGGGACACTCTTTTAAATTAATTTAACAGTAATTACTGTTCCACTCCTTAATGACCCGGTTCCTTCAGCTTGATCCTTCAGATTCGTTCCTTCAGACTGAGTCTAAATAACCTCCTGAGCTCCTTTCCCTGGTACTGTACACAGGCACCTGTACAGCCACCTTCCACTGCCAGGCCCAAGGAACAGCCCTTCTTCCCTCTGGGATATTCTGCTCACCAGGGTCTTATTGATCCCCGGAGAAATGCAGAGGAGTTCCTAGTTTCACCGGCCTGTGGCAACTGCTGATTAAAAGATTGGGATGGTGACAGCCTGAAAAGACGCTGTCCTAAGAGCATTTAGAAAGTCAGAAGGACTGGGAAGTCCACAGTGAAGTGCTTAAAGATGCCAGGGAAAGTTAAAACTGCAAACACGTACATTTCACACTGCTACAGAAAAAGCACCCAATGATTTCTTCACTAGCAACTGTTGTACCCCAAGGATAGTTCAAAGCAATGCGGTGTTCAAAGCATTCTCCATAATTTATTACACAAAGCTAGGAAAAAAAAACAACTTCCTTATCCCTTTCTGAGGTATTACAAGCAAGGACTATGAAACTTTGATGAATACAGAACAACAAGCATTTCACACTTCCCTGTTTTATGATGGTTTATACCACCATAAATTACTGACTCTTCCCATGAACTGCTAGTTCAGTCCCTCACTATTGCATCCTATTGTAGACCGAATTTATCAGAATGCAGACCATAAATCATGAGAACTAATAATTGTTCTAGTCCTTGCATATTAAAAGTCTATCTACTTATAATAAACATTTATTCATCCCTTGCAGAAATTCAGCCACGAGGCTTAGCACAACCAGAAAAAAAATGGGAATGGCAGAGATCACACTTACTGGCCCATGAACATTTCACTCAACTGCAGAGGAATTAACATTTCATCGAAAGAGCTTTTGAGTCTCTTTCTTATAGCGATATACCTAATATTTCCTCTGGTTTTATTTTTGCATGTAGTTATCAACTTTTACATATAAAAAACACTGAGAAGTGTGGAGTTGTAGGAACATATCTAGGGAACGGAGGCCTTCCCAGGGAAAGTGGCTGCAGGGAGCTGAGCTTAAAGAAGATAGCGGATACTCCCTGAGGNTCTCCCAAGCCCCGGCAAAGCATGACCCACTGCACTCTGCCCACGTCTCAGAGCTGTCCTGTGCTCGGTAGCATTTTCAAGCACTTTGCTACTTGTTTTTGGGTCCGGTTGTTTCAAGTCAGCAGAATCCAGCAAGCTGACTCCCCACACTACTGACTGCATTTTCTGATAGACTTTGCAGGTGTGAGGTAATGTGTAGGTCATCACCTCTATCTTTTCAAGTTTTGGGAATAACCATGAGCAGATGATATCTGAATCCTTCCTTGATGTTTCGTGACCAGTATAGGCACTGATGATCCACAGCTGTCATCCAAAAATCACTGCTCCCAAGGAGAAGGTGTGGATCTGGCAGATGCTGCCTCACATATTTTGTTTTCTTTAATGTGCACAAGGTTTGTACCTTGCTAGTGCAACCTCTTTTATTCTATATGGAAGGTGACCTTCCCAAGATTTGCACCTTCCCAGTTACATACTTTGTGTATTATCTGGGGAATATCCATTCAGTAGCCCTTGGTGGAACATCTCTTCCTGAAGCCTGCTGTTCTGGCTCCGTTTCTTACTTCCTGTACACTGCAGAGTTTGTCTTGCACAATTTCTGTTGACTTTCCAGCTCCAAATTGCTGCCCAATGACTAACAGCAGTCAGGTTTGAGCATGCAGCTGCCTGATGGTTTTCTGTCATAACTATAGCTCTGCTGATGCTGTCCGTGCACAGGGGGCCAGTGCCAGCGCTGCACATAGCTCTGCGCACTTCTGTGACCAAGAACTCAGCAAGTCCCTCCTCAGCACCACAGTGAGACCCTACCATGCAGTGCTCATCATCTTGAATGTGCTCCATGGAGGACAGGTGGCTGCTGGAAGTCAGCAGATTTTGAGCAAAACATGCACATAACAACCTTGATGAGTGCTATATTATCTTCACCCATCAGAGGTGACAAAGCCATTGCTGTTGAATGGCTGATGGTGGATTCGTGGTTTGTAAGATTGCCAGGAAAAAAAAATCTGAAATTAGGAAGTGAGAAAAAAAAGTAACAGTGGGAATATGAGATTTTGACTCGCCCTTGTTTCCCTGGATGCTGTCCACAGAGATCCCAGACAGCTTCACAGACATGTGCAGGGAGTAGCATGGGATACAAGGCAGCTACCCAAAGACTCTGGCCCAACCAGCTACACAGACACGCGAGCTCCCGGCCACAGCTGCAGCCCAAGACAGATCTGTTGGTGGAACCTGCTGGTGTGGGCTTCAAGATGGCTTTTGTTCTTTGACAGCATTAGACTTTATGTGCACCCCTCAGTTCTTCATGACTTTTCTTCAAACCCAGTTCAGCTGCTTTGGCTCTTGTTAGTTTAGCAGAAGGAAGTGTTTTCCATTGTACATGTTCGAGAAGTGACTTAGCGAATATGATGAATACATAGGTGCAACCAGGTTATTACTGAATCACACTGATCTTGTTTTTAATCTGATTCAGAAGCTGCACTTGAACCCTCAACAAACTCTCCTGGGTTAATCATACAGTCAGTGATTCCCAGCAAAGGGAACAAGGGAATGTATTTTGTTCAGATTGGATTAAGACAGTGCAGAATTAGCCCATTCCCAAGGAGGAGTCATCCGTCATTCCTGGCTGCTGCCTGCTGCCCTTGTTCCATTCCCCTGGAGCTCTTGTCATGGAGTCCAATGACTTGCAGTGAAGATTTTAGCCCTTAGGAACTACAAGACTGGTGCCTGTGGCCGGACCAGTGCGGTGGTGTGCAGCATCATCAACATAAACCTGCATCTTTGTAGCTCTTGCATCAAATTTAATGCACGCTAAGTGCTATTATTACACTTGTGCAAGCTTCATCCTCTGGTCTTTCTTCTACAGCTTTTTAACCAGAGTGGTATCTTTACCAAGTGGTAATCCATTAGAAAATCTGAAAGATAATGAAGTAGCAAACAAAATATTTATCTCAAGTACTAAAAAATGTCCTTTGTAAATAAAACGTGCCTTGAAAATGTCTTCCCTGACTAAAGTGTCTATGACTATGTGTTTGTACTCATCAAACTTTAGCGACAATATGTCAGGGATCATTCTATAAAAAACTAAAAAATGTGAAGGCTATTCTTTTAAGGGCTGGGATGGAAATTGAAATGACCATGGAAATAATGGATGGGCACATATTTCAAATAATCAGTGTGTATAATGGTATCAAAGGAGACAAAATAGCTTGCTCGGAGGCTAACAAACATGATATTTTTGACATTATAATAACTAAAGTGAGTATTACAAAAATTCATACAGAGACAAACCGGTTATACATGCTGAGCTGAACTGGGAAGGTGCTTTTATTGCTAATGTTGGTGCAAAGTGTCAGGTGTAACACAAGCTTAGTTCAGTCTGGGAGAAATGAAAAATATTTGCAAAGTATAACTTGAGCCTATAGCTACATTTCCAGTTAGTTTAGGCAATTATATATAACATGCACCAAGTGAGCTGTTAGAGACTGAAAACACCTCATTTTAAGCAAAAAATGATGAATAATCTGAATTTACTAGACATATGATTTAGCAAAAATCAAAATGCTTGTGACTATCACATCATAAACTGGTCCTTCATGGTAGTCAAAACCAAACAACTTCACTGTGAAGAGTATCAAGAAGATATCATCACACTGTGTAAGTGGATATTAAAATGGCAAATGGGTGTCAGCGTCAGTGATACAAACTAATTCACAGAGAGGAAAGTTAACCTAAAGTACTTATTCCATTATATAGGTATATATGCCCCCGTGGGAGCCTCTTGTTCTAGTTCCTAGAAACTCACAGCAAAGAGTCTTGGGGTGACTATGGGAAAGTCAGCTCATTGCTTGTGGGGTTCAAAAGACAAAACCACATAAAAAGGATTAGAAAACAGCTAGAAAATGCAAGGGAAAACATTGCTCTGTGCATGTATAAGCTGTGAATATTGCATGTACCTGGACCATCCTTGGGCACAGAAAGTTGTGATGAGGATAGCAAAGATGTGGAGCTCCTCCCGCATGGGCAGCACATCAGGCTCTGAGCATGGAACAAAGAGGATGGAGACAGGGTATGACAGAAGGGCAGGGAAAGATGAGTAGCTATTACTGTGAATAGTGAGGACTTGGAGATGTCCCATGAAATTATATGCGATCAGGTTTTAAGTACCTGAACCAATATTTTCACAAGATATAACTGAGCCATTGAGTTAATTGCTGATTTGCTCATCCAAAGATATAAATGGAATAAATATGAAAGTTATATATTCCAAATATAAAGATATCATCAAAGCATGATTAAACAAAGTAATACCAGTAAGTGAATCAAGAGCTATTAAAAGTATAGACCCAGACAGCCTCTGGAACCGGCTGTGGGCTGTTTAAGATTGCGTCTGGACGCAGATACCTTCGGGAAGCCCAAGGAGGTTGATTGCTTGAAGGGACTCCAAGATGTATAATATCTTGAAATAATTTGTCAGAATTCCTTGTTTGCATTCCTTTCCCCTTCCCAAATAAAACTTTGCATAACTCCTCACACACAATAAGCACAAACAAAAACGATTAAAAACAAAAGGAACTTTTTTTTGGTGGTAAATGACCAAACAGCATGAATTAGAGATTTCCTTCAAACAGTTACATTTAGCACTATCAAACTTTGGCATTGCTTTATAAAATAATTTGATTATTTGAAACATTTCTTCTTAAATTTTTAAAAGACTTATTATGACTTATTTCCTTCCCTCCCCTTCCAAAGACAAATCCACTTTGCCATATTGTAGACACATACATAAGGCTTTTGTAATTCATACCTATGCAAACCACTAGATCAAGCTTAAATGATATTCAAATCTCTACTGATGAAAGAATGATATTCAAATCTCTACTGATGATACTGATCTAGGCATGCCTTCTAAAATCAGGCTAAGTATTATGTAGAACATATAGAACAGGTCTCAACTTCAACGTAGAGACTTCAGCTTAGATATAAACACACCATTTTTTTGCCAGTACTTTACATACTCGGGACAAGTTTTCATCACCTTGCTAGTCATATTCACAGCATTCCACCACCTTCAAGCTTTTTTCCAAATGCCCTCTTTAAGGAAACTTTTTTTTTTTTTCTGCTGGGATTTTTGGCCACCCTGTTTTAAAAACCAAAGGCTCTTTGTTGTAATCAAGCGTCATTTATTAGAACTCTTCCTCATTGCATGTTTTGGGTCAACTGCAGGTAACGTGAGGCTGCCTGGAGCCTCATGGCAATATTAGACATGATTTTCAATGAAGCCCGAGGCAAAGCTGCGACCATTCCCATCTGTGTCAGCGCTGGTCCAAGCCATGGCCTCTGTCCTCAGATTCCCTTAAAGATGGTGTTTAAGGAGAGTAAAGGAGGAACCCAGTACAAGAGATCTCTTCTCTATCATCAACTGCAGAGCCCAAGCTCCAGGATGGTAACACCTAGTGATTTTCCATAGGGCAATTAACTCCTCTTTGATCCACTCCTTGCATTTTCAACTAGATTATTTTCCCTCACAGTTTCTCTTTGCTATGGGGAACCCAACGCTGTGATCACTACTGGGGATAACAGACAGCTGTCACACAAAGCCCAAAGGAGTCAAATGGAAAATAATTGCATGTCACACTCCTCAGTGACCCTTAGTTGCTCACCGCTGCTCACTGCGTCCCTGCTTCTGGTTACCAAGACCATTCATCTTGTCATTATCAGATTAGATGTTGGTTTATGTGTTCCTTGTCTCCCAAATTCAGAACAGTTAATAGGGAGCTATCTCTCTTCCTCTGGTTCAGCCTACAGAAGAGCATCCTCCTCCAGCCATGGGAAGAGCATCCCACCCCAGCCATGGGACGCCACCTGTTCGCTGTGTAGCCCCTGCGGAGCCCTGCTGGGAGCCCCGGGATGCCACGGCGGGAGTCCTGAGACCCACGGCAGGAGCCCCGGGACCCATAGCGGGAGCCCCGGGACCCATAGCGGGAGCCCCGGGATCCATGGCGGGAGCCCCGCACCCCGCGGCGGGGGCTCGGGCTGCCTCGGCAGGGGGCCGGGCTGCTCCCTCCGCAGGGGAGCGGCTGCGCCCGGTCCGGGCAGCCGCGGCGGGGCCGCCTCCCCGCGGCC
>VWPW01007396.1:1321640-1333699 GCA_013389825.1 Crypturellus undulatus
CCCCCGCTCGCCGCGGGGCTCCGGGCAGCGCCGGGACCTGCCGCGGGGCTGCGGAGCCGCCTGGAGCGGGGCCGGGGACTGTCCAGGGAGCAGGTGGCCGGGCGCGGGGCGGGCGGGCGCGCTCGGTTCCCCAGTCCGTTTCATGGTTCATGTTTGAGCCGGGAAACGTTTCCCCCCTAGACTCGCAGCCGTGGTGCAGAGGTGCGGTGCGAGCCCATGTTGTTCATTGCCCCGGGATAGTTCTTTCTGCTTCAGGTTCTTTCTGTCAGTTTTGGTTAGCCTCCCCCTTGAGCATTTTACTGCTTTTTATTTTATTTATTTATTTAGTGAATACACAACAGACAAGAGAAAATTCTTTGCAGAAAGATGCAGATATCTGATCGCAGCCAAGAGCTTAGGTTAAAGCAGAAAGCCGCAGAAGTTGTTGCCAAACTCCACAGAGAGAGAACTTGAGAAGGCTCAGGAATTTCAGCCACTTCTCAAAGCTACCTTTTTTTGTTGTTGTTGTTTTACCCAGTTTCACCTTTCCTCATCACAGTAAATCTCTAACCTCTCCCTCTTTCTTCAAGGCCTGCCCGTACAAGTAAGGCTCTTGTACCAAGGAGCACTGTTGGGGCACGTTAGGCTTTTAGTTGTGTTCTAACTACAGTGGGCTGGAAGAGTTCTTTTTCTTCTTTTTTTTTTCCTTTTTTTTTTTTTTGGGGGGGGGGGGGAGCGGTGGTCATGGTTCTCCTGTCCTTTTTCCCCTTCCTTTGCAAGGCCCCATGCTGTCACCACAGCATTCATGCTCTACCAGGAGAAGAAGGAGCTCTTATCCAGGGCCAGAGTGGCCCTCCCACACAGCAAAGTTAAGCCACAAAAGATGATGGACCAGCTCTGCAAGTTCATTGGTAGGGTTTTGTCCAGGTCAGTGATAGTTTCCAAATGGCTGTGATTAGAGAAAGCCATGTCCTAAGACTGAGTATGACTTCAGTGAAACTTAAGGCCTTTGTTTTCAAAGGGCTTTTCAAGAATGGAAGGAAGGCTAAAACTGAGCTTCTTTGGTGTTTGACTCTGATTCTTTCAGTGGGGTTTGATAGAGTCTAGAAAATCAATGTTAACTCTTCAGCTGGTGGCTGTTTCCTTTTGGCTCCCTGGCTCTTTTCATCTCCCTTATGGAGGACACAATAAGTGTGGGAAGGCAGGTCATGCTGTGTCTTCCTTTCTCTTGGTTACTGCTGCAAGAGCAGACAGCCCTGAGAGAACCAGCCTGAAGCTTCTCAGCAGTGTTGGCAAAAGCCAAGGTTCCTAAAGGGATGAAGCGTCTGCTAATAAAGAAGTGTCTGAGCTGTAGGAGGCAGCCTTGGAGGCCTGCTGGGGAGTGAAGGCTAATGCTAGAGATGTCAAGCAGTGCTTACCTTGGAGGCAGAGAGCAGAAGCCAGTCTAGCTTTCCAGGACTCTGGCACTGGCAAAGAAGGAAGAGAAAAATGCTTAGAAGTCTCCACTTTGTGTAGATCTGGCCTGAACTCATGTAGTGATACCATGTTTCTCCATAGCTTTGACAAACCACCAGTTAGTCAACCACAGAAAAGGAAATACCTCAAGAAAGGGAAGGAGAGCAGGGAGGTGATTTATTTGAAGATGTGATATGCTTTCTATCCTAGGATTTGTTGAAAAAAGTAACAAGGTATGGTTGTCTCATCGTAACTATATAGGGGGAGAGTGTTTAACATAGTATTTGAATACATCATTCTCTCAATACAGGGGTGATCTTAATAAAAGTGCTTTGTATTTCTCTTGGATGCCGAGTGTTAGCAAGGCTGCTAGTCTATAGCAGGTACAATACTGACTCTTCACCTGCGGAGGACTGACCATTTGGGATCACCTTTATGTCATGTTACAGGTAAAAAGACACAAAAAAAGATGGATTGGGGAGCTCTGCATGCCATTTTAGGAGGTGTGAATAAACACTCCACCAGCATCGGAAAGATCTGGCTCACGGTCCTGTTCATCTTCCGTATCATGATCCTGGTTGTGGCGGCAGAGAGAGTCTGGGGAGATGAACAACAAGATTTCGTCTGCAACACTCTGCAACCTGGGTGCAAAAATGTTTGCTATGACCACTTTTTCCCCATCTCTCACATCAGACTCTGGGCCCTGCAGCTGATCTTTGTCTCCACACCTGCACTGCTGGTGGCCATGCACGTGGCTTACACCAGGCATGAGAAGAAAAGGCGTCTCAGAAACGGTGAGAAAATCAACATCGAAGAGCTGAAAAATGAGAAAATTCACATCCAGGGTCCCTTATGGTGGACATACACCAGCAGCATCTTCTTCAGGATCATCTTTGAAGCCGTCTTCATGTACACGTTCTATTACATGTATGATGGGTACCAAATGCCTCGCCTGGTGAAGTGCAATGCATGGCCCTGCCCCAACACAGTGGACTGTTTTGTTTCTCGACCTACTGAGAAAACCATGTTCACCATTTTCATGCTTGCTGTGTCTGGGATCTGCATACTGCTGAATTTGGCAGAATTGTGCTACCTAGTGATAAAAGTTTGCATGAGAGAACACAGGAAATCAACAGTTTTAAAATAATTGCCCCATTGCCACAATTTCTTAACTTCCCCTTTTACTCAAACTTTCTTATGTGTCAGAAAGCAACCTGCAATATTTCCACACTCAAAGTAAAGGACGAAAATGGAAGATCATCCATAATTTCAAAATTATAACCTCTAAAATTATAGTGGGAAGCTGCCCTTGAGCATCATTTGTGAGCTAATTCAGCTAATTCAAATAAAGAGAGCAGCCTTTTGGCAGCAACTTTTCCAAGTATGTCTACTGCTGTGCTTCTGTTGGTGGGATAGGGCCACTTCTCAAAAAGTGGGGGTTGGAGGGCTCAGAGGAGGCTCCCGTGCCTGAAGGAGAGGCAGAAATCATAGACATGATGCCTGCACTGCACTGGTCAGCTTTAGGGGCAAGCCACTAAGCGAGAGCTTTGATCAAAGTGGGGCGAAGAATTTTTGAGAACTTAGTCTTGGTGAGAGGCAAGAAGACAGAGGCAATTGCGTTTGTAGTATGTGTGTTATTCTTTTTCTAGGCCTTTTTTTGAGAGCAAGAAGGGGGACTAGGGGCACAGGCGCTCCAGGGCAGCACCCATGCCACCACCTACACTGAGGACCAGCATATTTCAGCTCTTCAGCCCTGCGCTGAGGAGTTTCCCTAGCAGGACTAGCAGTGAGCAGTCTCCCCAGGCTATAAACCTGGCAAGGTCACGGCAGCCTCCCTGCCTTCGCAGGCACTGCAGCAGTGGGAGGAATGAGGTGGGTGTTCCGTTCCCCGGAGCAGGAGGCGCGGTGGGACTGTGTTCTGCCTGGTTCACTCGCCCACAGCATTGGCCACAGACCCTCAGAACAGCAGGGTTTTTTTTTTTTATCTGCTGAAAAGACTTCTTAGCATTTGGCTGGGTCTCCTCCAGCTGTTTATCTTTGAAGATTTTTGTTTAGTAAAGAACAAAAATAATGCCTCATTTCTTTCTTTTCATTCTGTTTACTATCCAGGGCAGAATGACATTCAGTGGATTACACCTACCATCAGTCTCTTTCCAAGAGTCTTCACTTCTACAGAAGCTTTTCTCCATAAAGCCTTCTCCTTGTACCCTTCAAGGGAGTACATGAACTCACTCCTCATCTTTCCAATATTAAGCCCATTTGTAGAAAGCTTTTTCTGTTTCTCCTCATTGTCTTTAATAACTATTTTCCCTTTTAAAAATGGAGACCAATCTCAGCTTCTATTTTTGCATCTGCCACTTCCTCCAATACACTGAAGTTCATCACTGTGGGAGTAAACAAAGATGCATTAAATAAGGCCCATGTTCTTATTAAACTATTAATTATGCTATTAAGCGTAGCATAAACAGACTGGCACCAAAACCAGTGGTACAGCTTAACTGCAGGTGGGAGTGAGGTGGTTAATAAAGGAGCAGGAAAAAAAATGCAAGCAGCATCCTCAGACATGTGAGCAAAACCATGGAAAGTCATTAATAAAGAGCTGAACTGCAAACGTGCTCTGTGAAAACATCCTTAGCTCAACTAACTTAGCTCAGCTTTGTAAAGAACAAAGCTTGGCACAGACAAGGTTTGTGCTCAGGAGAGTGCCTGCGTTGTTCCATGCACTAGTACAAAGAGAAAAAGCTACTCACACTCCCAGTGCTTTAGTATTACATTTCTTTTGTAAGAACAAGATTTTTTTTTTTTTCTGGAACCATAACTACAGCCTTTTTTTGTTGCCTGGTGTTCTGTCTTGTATGCTCTACGTATTATATAACATGTTTAATGAGAATCTGTTTACCATAATATAATATGTAGGTGCTAATGCTACATTTAAGAGCCAAGAACTACTGCAAGTGTTTTAGACTTCTGCTACAGGTTAATTTGCAGGTGGCTGCCTTGCCTGTTGTCCTACAGACTTCATGAGTTGGAACATCACAAATGTGACCTGCACTAGAAATCAGTTCTGCTCTAAATCAGACAGGTAGTAGGCGAGCTGCAGCCGTAAGTAACTTACCAGTCCTGTAAGAGATTGGTTCTCCAGTCTACCTTTGAGTTTGACTGTAATTTAATTTAGACTGGAATAAGAAAGTGAGATGCACCAAAATTGATAGCAGTATTCAATTATCTTCAGCTAGAAGTTTGGCAATCCGATGTCATGAGTGGAAGAAAGAATTAAATTGGAAAAGTGACTGGAAGTGACCAGGAAAGATCCTTCATCCAGGACTGCAGCATCAGTACAGGGCTAACTGCCTGTAACATTTCTTTTCTGTTTGCATTTGACTAAATAGCTGCTTTGTAACAGGAAAAAGAAATCAGTAACTTCATAGAAAGTAAGCCTTTTGCATTTACTTCTGTGTGCTCCATTGCATGGCTGACCTCCTACAAATGGTTTTCCTGAGAGATTGAAACACAATGTTTGTACTGGAGTCATGTCTGTCCTTTCCTGAAGTACCCCAGAAATATTTGCCTTTTTGGGATTGCCTCCTAGACTCTTCTTGCAGTGAAAGCCGCAAGGCTGTTGATGACTGAAGCCACAAATCTGAAATCAGGACTCTAATTAGAGGCCAGTGTAAAGTGCAGTCACAATATAGGGCATGATATGAGAATATGTGATGTCAGAATTAGGAAGCATAGGAGTGGGATAGGCTCAAATTGTACCAGAAACCACCAGGAATTTACTGTGGGCTTCAAGAGTAGACTTCTACCCCAAACCTTCAAACCAAATCTGCAAATGTACTTGGCAAAAAGAAAGAAAAAAAAGAAAAAAAAAAAAACTTCACTTGTAACCCATACTTGAGATTTGATTTTCCTTCTCATGAAAGAATGACTGAATTAAAAGGAAAGCAGGAGCTTATATTTATGATTTAAACAAAAAAAATCAAAAAAAAAAATCCTCAGTTACAGAATAGGTACCATAAGCCAATGCACTGTAGTATTTCCTATCTCACAGCAAGAAGAATATAAAAGACAAATGTTGTGGTGCTTGCACAAAAAATCCTCCTGTACCACTGAGGTTCAAGTCAAAATAGCAATATTGTTAAAAATTGATTTTTTGGGGGTAAAAATTCTACTGCAGCAAATATACATAATTAAGAGCACTTTACCACAAACAGCCTTGTAGAAATTAATCTCTTTTTCTCCTTATCACACCTTCCTCCCCTGCAACATGGGCTAATATGTTTTGCCAGGCAAAAAAAAAACACACTCTAAGAGTTTCACTGTATTTTATGGCCACTTGTTCTGATGCCCCAAACAAAGAACAGTCACTGCCCTGGGTGTTAGTCACAGGTTTATTTGAATTTTTCACTATCCTATTATCTCTACAGTAATTTTAAATGATTTGGAGCAAAGATGGTCATATGAATAATGATGACTCTGCAAGACATGATCAACTAAGATTAATTTTTTGCCACCTGTAAAAAATGCTTGTCCCTGTCCTTGCTTGTCTCTATCATTTTCTTTTACAGACTATACTTCTGTAAAGTTGGTCCAGCTCTGATCTGGGTATTTTTTTACATATGCCCTCCTAGCTACCAAAAAAAGCCTCTTTAAGGTGGGTTTGATTGGAAAAGCTTTAAACTGTAGCTGGCAGCTGCCCTGCTGGCATTGCACCTTTGCCAAAGGACTTCAGGTACCTCTGGCACGTCGTTCCTGCCTTAATGCTATCCTACAAGTCAGACTTGACTGTACTTGCTCATGCCTCATCCTTATTTTCTGCTCTGTAATCACTGACATTGATGATTAATTTTACATCTGCCTGCTCCGTATCACTTCAGTCCATGGTACCTGGATGCACCCCACTACTAAAGGCAGTCCTGTCCCTGTGTGCTGCCACGTAGCGCGGTGCTTGTGTTAGCCCCATGCGTCAATGGCAGCAGGGACAGGCAGGGGAAAGAAGTTTGTGTCAGGTGAACTGATAGAGAACTTAGCTGGACTATGAATCACTGCAGCCTGCACATGAATAAAACCTATTGTGCTCAAAAATGGTTTGCTCCTCGCTTTTTTTGCTACAGGAAAATGTGTCTTGGAAGCTGCTTTGAATCTGCATCATAAAGCCCTGCTTTCACGATGCTGTCTCAAACACCACCGAGGGCTAGAGAAGAAAACACAAGAAGGTAGGCAGGGAACAGTCCAGTTCCCCACATTGCAGAGATCCAAACCTTGCTTCGAAGCAAGGCACGGTACCTATGTTAATAAATACTGTGGTATCTGAGTGCACTCACCTGGCCCAAAGCAGGTAGAGTTTCTGAGTGACCTGACTGTGCTGGGACAGCTTATCTGTGTGGTTAAGCACCTAGATTTGCTGTCCTCTTTACAATCATGGTACCCAGCTTGTGAGCTGGGAAAGAAAATAGCAGTCCTGAAATATTTAATTTAGAATCATGAAATGTGTTTGGAAATGTTTTGCAGGTCATTTTCTACTCAGGTTCAACCTTAAGACAGCACATAAAACTTCTTCTCACATCTCCAAGTGATCCCCACAGTAGCAAGATTCCTACAATTTCTTTTTATGGAGTGACTGAAAAAATTCCTGTAAGTTTTCCATCCAACTAGCAACATTTCTCTTGTTACAAATCTCCTTTCATTTAATTTGGAATTATTATAGTCATCCTGGGACAGAGTTAATCCCTTAATCACATTGTTCCTGAGTTTCCCCAACTGGAACATAAAAGATGACAACAGTCTCTGGCTCACAGAGAACAGGAAAGTTTAATTAAGAATTGTTTGCTAAGATCATTGCAAAGATAAGTGTCAGAAAAATATAATTTTTAGTTATTGTGACATAGAGATTTCAAACCTATATGATGTTGCATCATTAATGTAATGTCTAATTATGGCTAGTTATGTCCCTGCCCTAAATATTCCAACTTTTCCAAGGACTGATTGTTTAATTTACATTTTAAACAGCTTCCACGCTCACTTCAACATAGACATAAACAAACTACAAATTTAGCCACTCACACGTTCACAGAGAGGAACAAACTACCTAAATCAATATCTCACTTTTATCTCTTAAATAAATCAAACAATTATGATGTGGATTTGTCAGGAATAATTTCTGTTTGTCTCATGATAACAACCTTTATGTATGGCCGTAAAATAGTTATTAATGACTCATTGTCAAAATGTGAGGATCCACCAAATGGCATAAAGTCTGTGTGTCTGGGAGGAGCTGCAGGTACCTGGGAGCAGAGGATTAGAACACCGTAAGATTTTTATCAGCAGGAGAAAAGGTTTAACAGAGTAGTCTGGGAAGCTAAACACCACAGCTGAGAAGGATCAAGCACTTGCAGAATTGTAGGATGGAGAATTGCTCTAAAGAAAGGAATAGTTTTGAGGGGAAGAGAAGGACTTTGTACTAGATCATCGGTGGAACATGAGTCAATAATGTTATTGACCTGGGAGAAAATATTAGACTGGGATGCATAAACAACCATCAAAATGATGATATTTGAAATGATGTTACAGCCTTTTTAGCATCTGCCAGTTCTTATCTGGAACCTACTTTGGGGCAATCTGACGAAAAAAAACCACATGTATCAGCTGGGGAAATCCAGAAGTCATGAATAAAAATGACTAGAGCACACACAGCACCTATGAGGAAAGCTTGAGAGAAATGGATTGGCCTAGAAAAGTCTGAGGAAGACCCAATAGCTCTCTTCAGGTATATAGGAAAAACTGTGGCAAATGAGGATTTTTCTCTTTGCATCTGCTGGTAACAGGACAAGAAGTAACAGGCTTATGCTGCAACGAGCCTTTGGCGCGTCACTGCAGAAAGCTCTCTGTAGAGGAAGCTTTTCCGTTTTGCTGCCCTGAGCTGAGCTGGCTATACACGCAAACACTGCTAGAGATGACTGCAGCCTAGTCTTCTAGCAGACGGCAGACTTGCCATTTCATGTTACTGGTTTCTTCCAATTCAAAGGCAGATTCACATTGTGGAGCAGTCTGGATTTTTTATACAAGATTTCCCATGCTCTGCTTGTTTTTTTTTTTTTGTTTCAAAGCAGGAGATCTATTGCTGTTCCTTTTTTTGGAAGGCAGCCAATATTTGAGGCCTTTGCAAACTTATGGTGCATATCAGTAATGTATATTCCTGCTAAAATATACTGTATTTGTTCCTGCCCTGAGCACAATGGAAAAGAGCAACAGGCAGGCAATTTCCTTGTGTGGAAGGCTTTCCTTGTGGTTTGGCATTACAAACTCTTCACTGGTAATACTAGTTTAAGGTATTGACACTGGTCTCATCCTGTTCTGCTCATTCTTACCCCATCTGTGTCTCTCATATACCCCATTGAATGCACTGGCTCCCCTCCAGGATCTTCACCGTGCCAGCTGTGCTGGGCACTGGATTAGGTGGCTATTTTAGCTGATGACCGAACAAACATTTTGATTTGCTGGGTTGTTTGTTAGCTGAATCATTTCCTTGATCTGGCTTGTAGGGAGGCCCCGTGAACTTTTCTGCTGACGTGACTGTGGGGCAGTAGGCCATAGCGTTGAGCAAGAAGGGCTGCAAGGAGTTGGCAAGAGGGACGGAAGGAATGGTGATGTCTTGAACTGCACTGGCTGCTCCACACTTTATAACTTCAAATCACAGCCTCTGGCTGTATTTTCATAAGTGGCTGCTGCTGGGAAGGGGAGAGTATCCTCATTTTTTCCCTCTTTCCCTGCATAACCATCCCTGCTCACCTCTCCTTGATTCCTCGCCCTGCTTCTACCCTACTTGCCATCTCCCTGCCCCTTCTTTTAACACTTGTATGAGTTGATTCAATCCACTAACTGAACACAGAACTATTTGAACGCTTAAGTTTCACTTTATTTGAAAAACATATTTTTGGCAGTTGTGTGGAGAAAAAGCTTCAAACCATGACAACACACATTAAAAAAGTAATTTCTCTCTCAGGATTCTGCATGTCTCATGTCTCTCTTTTCCAGTTCTTCCTTAAAACAGATGCCTGGTTTGTACAGTCATAATTTTGCTGCTACATCTCACAAGCAGCTTTTGCTTCCAGGAAGGTGACTGAGTGCCCCTCACTGCTGTAAAACTCAGAGCAGACCAATTTTGTCAGCATATTAAGGGACTTCCCACAATTTCCAATGGGCTTCTGAAAGGACACTTACTTTGGTGGATAAAACAACAGCCTAGGATGACATGTGCTCTCCTCAGCTCTCCCACAGATTTTCTGTTTACCTAGGAGAAGTCATCACATTTTCCTGTGCTTTCAAGAATAGCCATACACAAATAGCAATAACCCTTCCTGTCACCAGTTATTTTTGCTAATATTCTTTGTTCTCTGAGGTGCTTGTCAGTAGTGTCTAACACACAGAACACTAACCACTAAGTGGTCCTATTCAAACTTTTATTTGATTTGAAATTAAACTCCAGTATTTTTATTACAGCTTTATTTACTAGTTCAGTAGTTCTAAATACTAAAGGCTTTTGATTTACTCCATGTAGAAGACAACTGGAGGAGGAGAACAGACTTTCCTGATATTTATTCAAACTGTGGCAGCTGAGAGAACAGTAGTTTTCTATTAACAATTAAATCTCTTTAGTGCCATCTTCTGTGGCAGAGTGGCATGTCAAGTGCAATTCTTTTTGTTAACACATACAGAGTGCCACAACATGCTGAAGGGAAGGTCCTCTCAACTCTTTCCTTTTTGCTGAATGTGTGGATGCAACTGCTCTCAGCACTGCTGTACAACGTACCCATCAGTAGGTTGTCATTAGTAGTGACTTGTACCACAGTTTAGAGGTCCCACCGTTAAATTATTCAGGGACGCATAGATACAGCAGCAAGGATCCTCTTCAAAACAGGTGCTTACATTGGAAAGAGCATGGGAGGAAACACTGTTTTCAATCAAGACTAATCACTAAAAATTTCCATTTCCTTGTAGCTGTTGAGCTCAGGTTCAGGTTAAAATCAAGATATATCCCCTTAGCTTGTGGGATCTTTTTATCTTTTCTTAAAACTTGATATCTCTTTTGGATGTTTTCTCTTGCACTTTGCAGTACAAGCCCATGTCGTCTGATCTTAAAAATACTGTCTGACTCCTTTAACCTCACTCTGTCTACCCAAGACATATAGTTTCTCTCTGAGGATTTGTCTACACACAGAACAGGGTTTGTCACCTATGTGGAAGCCTGTGTTCAAGATGAAAAATAAAATTAAAAAGGGGTTAATTAAAGGAAGGCTGGAAACTATGTAAGTGTGCATTTTAATGTGAAAAAGTGAATATAAGTTTTATTTTACTGTCTAGTGATAGCAACAACCGAGGGAAATCTTTAAACATAACAAGGACCTCGGGATTTGGACCAAAGTGGCCACTGGAGTTGCTGTACACCTTTAAAAACAAGTGCCAGTCAGGAAGCCGGCAGGATGACCCTTTCAGGGGAGTATTCATATGAAAAGACACTTCTGAATATCTATTATTCTATAAATTTTAGTATATCTTGCTTATGAATGAATTTGTCAGGCAGATGGGTCCTATTTTGTCTAGTCTGCCCCCTAAGTCCAGTTAAGATCCTCTTGCTCTAGTATGTAGTATGAGACTTTCAAAGAGCCCCTCATACCACCTCAGCAGGCTCTTTTGCTTAGGCTTTTACCAACACATAACATGTCCTTATTTTTATAGTTTTATAAAACTGAAACTTCCTTTCAGTTTTCCGCCAGTGATTTTACATCCTTAGCTATCTCATTTTCTACAGATGTCCCATAGAGTTTATGACACTCCAAATCTTTCCTGGTAGGAATGCAGAATTCTTGGAAAGCAAATTCTTAGCAGATGAGTAAACTCAGGGAAGTCAGACATTACACCAGGCAATCCCATTTCAAGATGTATTGAATTCTGCACTAACAACTCTCTGTGGCAACACTGAAAGGCAGTTGTAGACCTCACTGCTTGCTTGACCGAGAAAATTTTCCTAAGCAACAGAATCAGAGAAGGGTTCAGGTTGGAAGGGACCTTCCAAGATGTAGTCCAGCCCTGCTTGGCCAAGCAGGGCCCCTAGAGCACTGTGCCTGGGACCATGTCCAGGCAGAGTTTGAGTATCTCCACAGATGGAGACGCCACAACCTCTCTGGGCAACCTGCCCCAGTATTTGACCACCTTGCAGCAAAAAAAAAAAAAAAATGTTTTTCCTTATGTTCAGATGGAGCTTCCCGTATTTCAGTTTGTGCCCGTTGCTTCTCACCCTGTCACTAGGCGTCACTGAGGAGAGTCTGAATCCATCCTCCTGACACCCTCCTGTCAGGTATTGGTACACATCGACACAATTCTCCATTGGCACCAACGGCGCCAACGGTTCCAACGGCGCCAACGGCCGCCGCGCGGGGGCGCCCCGGGGCGGCGCTGCTCCGCTCTGGGCCGCGCCGCGCTGTCCCGCGCGCCCGAGACTCCGCGTTTTAGACGAGTTTCCCTTAAAACCGCTGCGAGCGGGTCCCGCCGAAGGGGTCCAACCCGCAATGGCCCTTCCCCACGGCGGCCGAGGGGCGGCAGCGAGCGGCGGCCGCGCGGAGACCCCC